>LOJH01038121.1:0-14823 GCA_001685095.1 Ellobius talpinus | reverse complement strand
CTATTATTCAAATCATAGCCACGAGGCCATTTGCAACAGAAGGTGGTAGGCAGGTTTTCAACCTCCTTCGTAAAGTCCAAATGGCAATTAGTGGGGATTGTAGAGTGAAGAAGAAGGCAGTTAAACAAGGGCTTATGATAATAAAGGCCTGACATCAGCATGACTGCACAACTGGGAGGGTGCATGGCACAAGGCAGAAAATCATCCGAGTCCCCATGATCTGTGGCCATAGTTCACTAGCAAGAAAATGCCTTTATGCCTATTGGGATCCTAATGACACAAGCAAATGTTCTTCACAATTTGAGCTTATATGGCACTCCCTTTGTTCATTTTAGCTACTGAAGTAACTTAAAATGCAATAGCTAATAAACCATCAGGGGCTGTAAGAAAATACCCAAATTAAAGAATTACATAAACTCTCTCATCTGTCCCTTTGCAGTTGAGCATTATACTGATTTTTAAAAATTGTTTGTTTTTTTTCACTATTTCTTCCATTGTATTTATCCCTTCTGGTCTCTGCTCTTTACCACATTTTGACTTACCCAGAGAACAACATGAGGAGGGAAGGGCTTTGTCTCCTTGACAAATCCATGTAACATGACCTAGTCAACCAAGTGAGGTGAATGCTATATGATTTCAAGGTCAAGGTAGTTTAGGCAGAAACACAAGGGTCAACGACAACTTCTGTTAGAAGATTCCAGAATCCTTAAGGTGACTCATTTACGTCCCATTTTGTGCTTTCTCATAAGGCTCCTACAGATGACTTGAGTGCTTTCAGTTGACAAATGGACAGTGATCCAATCATAACTATTGTGCAAGTACATTTGAGCAGTATGAATAACAGGCCAAACAGCAAGCCTCCACTGCTTACTGATGAAATAAAGGCTAGAGAACTTTTGATTATTGCATCTGTGTTAGTGGGTGCTTCCTCAAGTGTGCCAAGGAACAAGCAGAAAGGTCAGAGGATAACTTTAGGGAGTCTACTCTCTCTTTCCACTATGGAATTTGGGGATTGAATTCAGGTCATTAAACTTGCACGTCTTTCACTTTACGTGGTGAGGCATCTTGCCTTTCCATGGCTGGAGAACTCTATTGTCTTTGCTATCGTGACTGTACCTCCACTTATTTTTGTGGAGATCAGATTTGACATGACTTGAATTTCTACCACACCCCAGGCATAGCCATAGCTATTATGTTTCCTGTTAAGCAAAAGCAATCAAGCAAATAAAAAAATGTTTATCTCAAATTTTCTTCCTACATTATACAATAATCTGTTTTGTAGGGGGCATGATATAGGTTCACACATGCAATGTCATAAATGTGGAGGTCAGAGAACAACTTGCAGGAGATATTTTTTTATTATGCCTTGCTGGTACAGCAGGTGAAACTCAGGTCATCAGACTTGGCAATGAGCTATTTTACATGCTGAACCATCTTTCTGTTGCTATGTCATCCTTTGGAATGACAAAATTGAGTTTCAGACAAGTTAAGTAACATCCTAGGATATTTTATATGCCAAATTAAGATGTCTTTGGCTGAGAGTCTAGTCATATTTCATCTGGTTCTCCTGGCTTCCTCTGATAGCACAATTATTTAAATGTCTAAAGAGGTTTTATGGAAGATGAGTATGCAATTTCCATCCGAACCCCACCCCAGATCACAAGTCACTCAGGCACACCCATGTCCTAACTCAGGAGAAACAAAAGTTAAAGATAATCAAGTAGCACTAATAAAAAGTAGCAATAAGATGAGAAGTTAAGCTAAAATATATAGTGTCAGGGAAAGCACTGGGCTTATCCTCTGGAAAACTAATATTCATAGAGCCTTGGCTACATATTGTCCCTACTAAGTCTATAGATAACATGATATTTAAGATAGACTCAAGGATGCAACCATCTTATCAAGAGATAGACATGAAACAAGTTCCCAAATGATCAATCCTTTATAAATGTAGATGCACTGAATGAATTTAAAGGTTAGTTACCATAGTATCTACTACATGTAAAACAAGCTCCTATTTTCCCTAGAGTCTCTTTTTTATTTGTTCTTTGTTTCTGCTTTTGTTTTCTGCCTTTTTTTAAATGGACTGGGAACATCATTTTTCCTCTGTATGTTCACAGTTCCAAGGTCTTCCAGTGTATTTTAAGGCAGCATTGAAGTCAAATTGGGAGATACAATTACTAGGAATGAAGAGTAAATGTAATGATAGAGAAACATGTGAAGATGTCATAATTCATGGACGTTGAAATATTCCCAGACTCAATACCTAGCTGTCTGAAGGTCTAGTACCAGGTCTGACCAAGAACAGAGTGCCTGCCTCTGAGCTTAAAGGGGGTATAAAATCTGCAAGTTGATCTCAATGACAACTTGGAAACCCTTTCTGCAACGATGAGTCTTCTGACCCAAAGCGGTCAGCATTCTAACTGGAAAACTATAACTGCACCTTAGCAGCAGCTGAGCCTTCTTTGTATGTATAACCTTCAGTTTCTAGAATAGTCTCCTAATGGATTTTTAAAGGTCTCTGGAATTAAGCTGTCTCCTGCGCTGCAGAATCACATTATACACAGCACAGTGCCTTGGGCCACTGGATAATGGACTAGAACAGCAATCTAATGAGATATGAGAGTAACCCCTAATCCATGCCACAGATGACTGACCCCAGTAATGAGTCAATAAAGTCCATCTCTGTCATGGTGCCTACATAGTAGAGCATTAGTGCAGGGTGTTGCAAAAGAAAAGCTGGGAGTTGTATCAAAGCAGGTGTCATGCTCCACAGTTTTTTACAGACAGTTTCAATAAAAAAAAGAGTACAAAGCAATTGAGATCTTCTTATTAAATGAGTCATACAATGTTTACAATTTTGACTTTTTAAAGGGTTACAGTAGAGTGGCTGAAAAATAAGGCTTACTGTAGGACCTCTGCTAACTCTAATTCTGGGATTTCTGCGACTGGAAGCTCAGTACTTAGAGTGTTGTATTCCACCTTCAGTTATCAGTTTCTGGTTCTGTTTAATTCCTTAGCAGTTTCTAGTGGTCTTCACCCTATTTTCTGTCTCTTAGCCATAGGAGAGATCTTGAAGATAGATGCTTGGAGCAGCTGTTCCATGAGCTCACTCACATTGATTAAACAACCAGTGCTGAATATTCCAGTTTGTAACTCTCAATTCAGATTGTAACTCTCAAGCCATAATGGATCCTGATACTGGAAGGAGACCAATATTTTCAATCTAATATTGTATCCTATGATAATTTAAATGGATCTCCAACAGAAGAATGATGACTTGGGCTACTTCTCAGGAGACTGGACACAGAAAGAAGTCACAGACTGACAATATATTTCTTGGAAAATTTGAAGCATCCCCTCCTACGTTTTGATTCTACTTCCAAATAACTCAATCCCACAAAGCTTTAAATGGGATTTTAAAGATTTATTTATCTTTATTTTAGGGTTTTTCCAACGTGTTTGTGTATGAACCATGTGGGTCACAGGAACCAAAGTCTTGCTAGCCTCGGAGAATGGAAACTTTCAAAACTGCAGGGGAAGCCTTTGGAAAACCCAACCCATGGGAGGAAGTATGGTTAAGTTCACTCACTGTCTTAGAGAGCAAGGATTTCACCAAAGATCAGAACAATGGGAGAAACGCACAAAGAAGATGGTGCTAGAATTGGTTCATATTATCAGAAATTAGGCACTTGCCTATTCTGACTTATGTTTACAGTTGTAGGAGAGGGAAAAAAGAGATAAAATCCATAAAATGTGCAGAAGTGGGATGAAAGGGGTATAGATCAAAAATCAACATTAAAAAAAAACTCATGTTATCAACTTCTGTTTTTTGCTGGACTTAATGTAATCTTCATGCTCCACGCCAAATGGAAAATATGAGCATTTTTTTATCTTTCAGAGCAACCATAAATAGTTAGTTTCACTTAATTTGTTAACATTTCCTTTGAAGATTTAACTTGTGACTTTACAGTTTTTAAAATAACCAAGTTTAATCTGGAAATACAGAATAAGATAAAACATGACAAAGATTAGTTGATGGGAATACAAAGGTAATGATGGTAAAAGAATAGCAAATGGGACTAGAAAGAATAGATGAAAGAGTATATTGATAAATTGGGCAGAAGGAAAAACACCATCATGAGGCAGAGACTTTTAGAACTCAACTACCCATTTTATGGACTCCCTTGAACTTAGGTATGGACCATGTGGCCAGGCTTGGGCAGGGAAATATATTTTGTAGAATATTATTTTAAGGTGTGTTGTTACATTTGTTTATGCTCTGGAACATTTGTTTAGCGATGTAAATATGTGCTGCTTATATTTATGCATCATTTGTTTAACTCTATGAAGCGGTGACTCTTTGCCTGTCTAAAACACCTAATGGTCTAATAAAGAGCTGGATGGTCAATAGCAAGGCAGGAACAAGAATAGACCGGACTGTTAGGCAGAGAGAATGAATAGAATGAGAAATATGGAAAGGAGGAAGGAACAAGATAGAACAAGGAGAGGAGGACATCAGGGGTCAGCCACACAGCCACTCAGGCACCCAGCCACCCAGCCAACACAGCAAAACATGGAGTAAGAGTGAAAGTAAGATATACAGAAGTAATAAAAGGAAAAAGCCCAGAGGCAAAAGGTAGATGGGATAATTTAAGAAAAGCTGGCTAGAAACAAGCCAAGCTAAAGTCAGGCATTTATAAGAAAGAAAAAGCCTCCTCCATGTGGGATTAATTTGGGAGCTGGGTGATAGCCTCTCCAAAAAAGTCAAAAGAGCAAAAATTTAAGAATAAAGAAAAAACATTACATTGGTATTCCAGTGTAGGGCTAGAGTAAAAGCAAATTCAATAGTAGTAAGAATTGAAATACAGTATCATTTGTAGGCTGAGGCAATTACAAAATGTTGTTTCCTCCATTAATGTTCACATGTTCCTGAATCACTGTAGCTCTAGACTATGATGCAAAATACATATGTACTTGTCAAATTTCTTTACCATCTCATTAAATAGGTAATACTAATTTTATAATATATTTTCATCTTCTGCATCCTTTCAATACATAATAAATGTAAAAATTATTTTATGATAGTTTATAATATCCTGTCTTATTAGGTTTACTAAGTCCAGCCTCCATTTGAAATTTTAGTGCAACAGAATTCATACTAGACTTCCCAAGTTCTTCATATGACCACCTTGACATACATAGCTACTGGAAACTCTACTGAGTAGCGAAGTTCTAGAAAGTCTTGCTTTATGATTCAACAGAGTTATCCCATGTTCTTGAAACTTCCTCAATAAGATAAAATCTTCCATGACATTAAGCAAGTCACAAAGATTTTAAAGTTCATTGTTACTGCAACCTAACTTATAGTTATCTATTTAATTACAAATTCAAGGCCAACTAAAAAATTTTTATCTCACTCATGAGATTGAAGATCTTGAGTGTGACTGCACAAAACATTTCCTGTGATGGGAAACTGAGTGAGTTTATGTCATTAAGAAGAACAAACTTACCAAACAGTGGGAATGGGTGTTTCATCAAGAATAGAAACCTGTTACAAGTAGAGTTGACAGTCTGACCAATGATTTTCAAATAACTGTACAAAACTTAGCTCCAACACAAAGCAAATATTACTTATGAGCCTGCATACATATTTGATTATTCTAAACTTAACTTTCAAAATATATAATTTGGCTTGACACTTGATCGCTGAATTACTCTTTCTGGACTTTCACCTTTCTCAATTACTCAATCTTTGCCTTTGTCTTCATATTTACTTTACTGGGGGCAGAAATACCAGACCCTTTGAGAAGTACATGATTGAAAGACAGAAAAAGGGAAGTTGGAAGGAAACTGGTGAAGGCATGGGCATCCATATTCTTGATGACAAGCTGTTGAGATCCAATGTTAAACACCTATGAGATTCCACCATATCATCTCTGGACCACTTGGTAGTTTTTGAGGTAGCACCTAGGTTATGTTTGCTTGGAGAAATAACTGAAAGAATCTTAAAAGGGGAAAACTTGTTTTGGCTCATGGTTTTTGAGTGGTCAGTCATGGCCACTTTCCCCTGATCCCTTGAGCAGAACACATGGTGGTAGGTTTATGGGACAGTGGATGTACTTCACTCCTTAGTGGAGGCAGAGAAAAGGAGACTTCATAAAAAGAGGAGAACCAAGATTCAGCCCCTAGAACACACCTTTTTTAGTTACTCCGCTCCATCTAAGCCTCACCTTCTTGTTCTAATGACACTGTAGTATTATTGATGTAACAAGGAATTAATCAACTGATAAAGCCAGAATCCTTGTTTTCCTATTGTCTCTGTAAATGCCTCAATGAACACACTCATGCCTCCTGAAGTGTGTGGCATTTCTTAATCCACTTAGGTTGATAATTGACATTAACAGTTCTGGTACAATCTCCCTGAACTATGGAAAGCATTCTCATTGTTACTGAGAAGTGTTCTGGGGAAAGTTGTTGAGTGGATCATGATTCAAATTAGTTAGTTTCTCTGTCCTGTCTCTTACCAACATTTAAAAATTTAAAATCTTGCCACCACTAAATGGAATATGAGAAGAGCACTATGTCCATTCTCCCTTAGAAATGCCATTATAAACAACTTTATTCCATGTCCCTAAACTAAACTGTATCCCACAAACTTTTGTCAGGAAATAGCCATACATTTACTGATTAAAGTCACCCTGAGAAGCTCTGGGCAGGTCTCTTGGGAACACCTCATTACATGGGACCATGAGTCAAGTCTCGCCTACTTTGGTAATGAGGAGGGTGGGCAGGAATGATACCGCGTACCTTGTACACACCTCTCTCCAAATCTCTCTGACTCTTCTCTCACTCATACCAGTTTACTGCGCCTCAGCAGAGTGGAGCAAAACCAGTTTTTCTAGTTCTTATAATCTCTTTCCCAAAGGCTTTAATATGACACCTAGCCAGGTTTCCACTGAAATGACAATCTCCTGCTCTTTCACTCCATGCCCTTATAAATGAGTCTGTGTGTGTGTGAGAGAGAGAGAGTGCACGTGTGTGTGTGTGTGTGTGTGTGTGTGCAGTTTCATGGATTGACACAAGTCCTGCAAGTGGAGCAGTGATAAATGAGAAAGAATAAAATGCATTTTCTATTCCACTGCTCTGTGGATTGCCACTGACCAACACTTCACTTCCATCTGGCTGCCATGTGAATTCTGGGGCCCTGCTGCAGATATAGCTGTTTCCACGGATACACAAAGCAGGTGTGCAATAGAGTTCCTGAGAAAACCTTTTCTGCTAGGTTTTGTAAAAAGATTTGACAGCGGCTTCCAGGAAATTGTAGTTGATGTTTCAAGGCTAGATTTGTCTGCCAGGCGTGCTGCATCTCAGCATTGAGTGTGTTGCTGGAAGGTAGAAAGGCTCCAGCTGATAAGGAGTCCATGATTTTTCTTCAAGATCTTGTTGTTGTTGCTTCAAGGGCAAAACACAACCCTGAGCCTAATTAGTTAAGAACTAGAAACTTAAACTCAAATGATTTAAAATGACAGTCACGTGGCTGGGGATGAGTTCATTAGTTCAATGCTTGCATACCATGTGTAAGGCCCTAGGTTTGAACCTAATACAATCAACAAACAAACAAAATAGTGGAAATAAAAGATGTGCCATAACCATTTATTAAAATTTCTCTAGATTAAAAATAAATACAGAGCTGGGTCCAGAAAAGTATAGACTGAGTCCTCAATAACAAAAGAAATACTGATAAAGTCTATATACTTTAAGATTTTTCATCTCCAAATGTTTAGGAATGAACATGAGTCAACTAACTTTTTAGAAATGATAGCCTACAAATGACAAATTAAAACAGAATTATGACCCATTAGTTAGAATCCACAAAACTGGAGACACACTATGACTTGATAAAGCACCACTGGGGACAGAAATGAGGTGTGCCAATGTTACACATATTAGGACAAGGCTCTGACTACCGCAACAAGCCAGGCTCAGTCACCCTTCCTCAACAAGCCTCTTAAAGAGCCAAATTAATAGTGAAAAGTAGGGAACGTGGCCAAACTGGGAGCAGGAATGAAATGATCCAGTAACTACTCTCTCACTCCCCCTTATGATCAAGTTCACCTTCTGTGTAAGGTTACCCTAAATTGGAAGTAGGATTTCAACAGACAGCAAGTTGTGCATAACTACTCAGTCCTGGTAAAGGTGTGTTCTTTCCATCTTTTGGCTCTCCTGCAAGGGGGTCTGGCAAGCTATAAATCTTTTTCTTTTCCCTAGGAGACAAGGTGTTCATTGGTTGTTGTTAGAGCGTCAAGCATTTCTTCTTCCAGTATTAGATTCCAATTTGTTGGGGTCTCCTGTTTCAACAGTCAGACATGGGAGGGCCATTGCTATCACTTTAAAATGCTGTCACTCCTGCCAGGAGGCATAGTTACACTAAAACCAGGACATATGATACAATGCAAGATTTCAAAGGAGTCAGTGAGACTACCTACTCGCCAAATCAATTACTTTCTAAGTATTTCCTTCAGTGTATCTGATCTGAACTTGATGACAATTCAGATATAATCAAATATACCTTCATGTATTATGAATATTGTAGTGGTTGGATGAAAATGACCCCATAGGCTCGCATATTTGTATGCTTGTTCTCCAGTCCTTAAACTATTTGGGGAAGATTAGATGCTAACCTCGTGGTTCTCAACCTGTGGGTCACATATCAGATATTCTGCATATCAGATATTTACATTACAATGCTTAACAGTAGCAACAAAATCATTTTATGGTTGGGAGTCGCCACAGAATGAGGAGCTGTATTAAAGGGTTGCAGCATTAGGAAGGTTGAGAACCATTGGATTAGAAGCTTTGTTGGAGAAGGTGTGTCAGGCTGTGGAATCTCAAAGCCGACACTATTCCCAGTTAGTTCTCTCTCCCTGTACTCATGGATCAAAACATAACCTTTCAGCTACTGCTACCATACCACACCTGCCTGCCTGCTGCCATGTTCCGCACAATGATAGACATAGACTCTAACCCTGTGGAGCCATAAGCCCCAAATTAAATGCTTTCTTGTTTATGTTAGCTTGCTAATGGTGTTTTATCATAGCAATTTAAAAACAGCTAAGACAGATATTCTTTATAAGTTATAGTTCTCTATAAAATGGTATTATATCTGCTGACAATAATGTCCAGTATTCTATAACATTCTTTGTTAAGAAATATAAAAATTTAACTTATATAAAATATAAAGTGATTTAAGATTGTGGATTTCTACCTTTTCAATTATTGGGTTTGTATGACATAGCAGCAATTTGGAAAGTGTTTACAGGAAAGTGGATACTTGGAAAAATTTAACTGCATCAAGAATGGCACTGATCTTCATGTCATCTTCCATAAATAATTATCTCTTTCTCCTCAGCAACATATATGAAGGGTAGACTTTTGGCTACTGATCCCTTATTCTTCTTTCCAACTATATCTTTTGTGATCCTCCTTAAGCTATGTCCTGTTTAATTGAAGATTTGGTAGTGTTATTGCATTCATGTTTCTCTATGAATCACCTTTCCACTCAGCATTACATAACATCCACTGTCTCAATGTATATAGAGCATTCACTTTAACTCTATATTCAGTATTTGTGTTGGAACTCCCATGCATGTACAGAATGCTCTTATATGTGGATTCTGCTGCATATACGTAAGGGTGTCTTGAGACTCTGCCCCAAGGACTACAAAGGATGAGTGACAGACTATACATCCTCAAGAATTAGGAATATTAACGTGTCCAGGGTCACCTCAACAGCGTGTAATAGTTCAGGCTGCCTCCTTTGCTTGCATTTGTATTGCAGATTTGAATTTTGCAAGTCATTTTGCCCTGGTCTCTCCTTCTCTTCTTCCTTCCTTTCCTTACCTCTTTTACACTTCCTTCTCTGCAACCAACCACTGACATAGAAACTGAGAAATGCCTATAGCTATATTTTCTAGGGTTAGGTGGAGGGGAGCTGGTGAAGCTATAAAAGCTTCTCTAGCTTTTTAGCACACGCACCCTTCCTTCAAACCCCGCAGTGAGTTTACTATTGACTTGGCAACCCTTAACAGCATTTTTCTCCAGATTGCTTTAACATCACTGATTGCACGGAACATTTAAAAGTTGACCTCCTGAAACAGTCAGTGGTCAATGTCAAGTGCTCTAGAGGCAGAGTTGCTGTGTGAGAATCTGCACCAACCATGCTTTAGGAGGAGCACATATAAATGAATTTTTTACTAACCGACTGCAACCGCTGACTCTACTGTTTCCATGGCAACTCTTCCTGGTCAAGATATTCTGAATTTTTTTTCCTTTTAATAAATATCAAATTGTCACAGGGAGTCACTCACCATCTCAGCTGCCACCTTCACAATGGCAGAGATTATCCTTTGCTCCTCAGAAGAAAAATACTCCTTTCTTGGATTTTGTGAATTTCTTATACCATTTGGGAGGAATGGAATTTTTGCAAAGCTTTTTTCTTCATTTGTCTTTCATGGACTTAGTAAAGTATTTATTCATAATACCAACCAGGAGGAAATATTCAGGCTGTATTCATTCTGCCCCCAGTGTCTACTTGTTTGAGCTGTCTTAAACACTAAGCTTCAGACAGTTCAGGGTTTAATGACTCCTGGATCCTGTTGACAGTACTTCAGCTGCGGGTTCTTGCTCTTTAAAAGGACAGAATTATATTAGACTCATTTACAGAATCTTTAAATTGTCAACCAAAAAAACCTGATACCATGTTGTGAATGTTAGTGAATCCCATGTAAATTGGCTTTCTCATCCAAGGGATGGTCAAAAGCAAAGGCAAAGTTGAAGGCCTCAGAGCTGAGTCTGTACTGCATCAAAGGGGTTGTTATTGTTGGGATTGCCTTCCACATTGTTGTTATTTTAAAGCAAGACAGTTTTGTGGGGATGGAGAAGCCTAGCATTGGTGATTCTTCATAATAAACCTCATTTTTACAGCTCAGTCTACTGTGTGTTCATGCTCATCACCAATGAATATAAGAAAGTTAGGAAGAATTAGCATGCTTTCTCTCATTGTATAGCAGGGCATAATGCTAAACCTGAACTTGCCTATTCCTGTGCTTCTCATTATACCACAGGCTCAAACCTATCTCCCTTTGTTCAGTGTGTAAGAGGACAGGCCCCTGCCTCTAACCCCACAGTCCCATGCCCACCCTAACTGCTCTATAGTCTTTATCTTTGAACAGCTGCCTTATGCTCTTCAACTCTAATTTCCACACTTAAAATATAGTAATAAAAATGTACTTACATCATAGACTAGTGAAGAATAAATATGTAATACTTTCAAATCATTAACAGTGCTTAGCATGTTGTCAGGTGTCAATACATATTAGCAATTATTACTTTATCATTTCAAATACATTCCTCAGGGTACCATTCAATGCACTTTAGTGCTCGATAATAATAGTTTAGTTGCCCAAAGTTTATTTGCTTCCAGATTAAATAATTCTTTGCCTGCTTAAATGTATAATCCACCTAAACATATCTTAATCTATTTTCACAAGAACAAAAGATTACTTCAATGTACAGTTCTTGCTACTTGGGGACTATTACAATAAATAAAGCATACATTGAATGATGAAAGTTTATGTCTTTGAAAGTATGTGAAAGTTATTGTTTATATGTATGTTACTAAGTATGAAAGTAGTAAAAATAAGATTTTCTTATGCTTCTTTCAGAAACATGTTTTTTTCGTCTATTCAGAGACAGTTTCTCTATATTTTCTCATTACAACCAGAAACAAATTTTCCTTTTTCTTTTTTAGGTTTTCTGTCAATTAAAATTTATAAGATTTTCCTTTCTTTCTTCCTTCCCTGTAGCCTTCATCCTTTCCTTTTGCTTTCTCTTTATCTAATACTTCAGTTACTGGTTGTAGCCAAAATTGTACAAGAGTGACTTGCACAATCTCAGCTTTTAGTAACCAGAAGTGTTAGTTACCAAAGAAGTGTGTTCCATAAAATACTGGCTACAATGTGAGTATATTTATGAGACACTAAATTATTCTTGATTTTTAAATGTATTATTTTACGAATAGATTTAAAACATTATTTTACTTAACATATTTTCTATGTGGATTTAAGTAAAAAAAAACTTTTTGGAAGGCCAATCTTTAGCATCATCAACTTTTCTACATAGATAATGCATTTCTTTTAAGCAAATCTCAGTTGTATTTTTCCATCTTCATTAAGGGCAATACAGCCAACTGCAGAAGGAATGCAGGGAGATGTTTTCTGTGGCTGATGAACCCTTACTCATCAGGCATAAAGTTCTTTCTCTGAAGCTTTCAGGAATGGGATGAATAACTTGTCTTGGAATAATGCCATCCTGAAATACAAGGACAGACTGGAATTGCCAGATCACTTTCTACGGTCTACCTCATCACATGCTTATCAAATTTTCAATTCCTTTATTGAGGACCTGGCCTGCAGAACAGTGATGTCACCAAAATGTGTCTTGCCTGCCTTTTCCAAAACTGTAGAGTTACCCATCATATTGACAGACTCTGCAAAGCCTCTGGGTCGTCATTCACCATGACAAAAGTTAACTTCTCCTTCCTAAGAATGCAATTATGTTGAATTCATACAGGATAACTCTTTGCTTCTGTTTATGTTGTTTTGAGGCAAGGTCTCTCTTTGCAAACCCCACTAGTCAGTAAGTCACTACTATCTTGCTTTAGCTCTCTGTATGCTGGGATCCCATGTGTGTGCCATGATACCAGCTACAGGTCTTTTTCAGAAAGCCATCCTTTTCCTATTTTGCAACAAGAGGGGTAGAGACAAGCAATGACTCCAAATATGCTTCTCTTTCCATCAAAGTTATTTTTAAAAATATTATTTGTTAACCTCTAAAATAATCACACAAAAAGATAGCTAATCTCGGACATCCCAGTGCCATAACAAAACTAGGTCATTGCAGAACCATGGTGAAGCCAGTGGAGAATGGGAGAGACATTTCTCAGGACCCCTTAAACTATAGTCAGTAGTCACATTTATCCCCTGACCATGATTTCCTGTTTCACTGAATTAATGAATATGTCCTTTGGAGAAAATTTGGGTGCATGATAACTAGAATCTTAAGGAAAAACATCAGCTGTGCTTACCTCAGTAGTTGATGCTGCCAGTCATTATATACAAGTCTTAATACTCACTCCACAGATGTTAAGAACCATCAGAAAAGGAAATGCTCTCCTTACGTGTAGCAGTTCCTTTCAGGTTGCTCAGGGGTTTTGTCAGCACTTGTAAAAAACATAAATACTTTAAATTAATGTCATAAGGATAAGTTAGTGGAATAGAGTAACACCAATTGTTCAGTTATCTGTGTTTGTTTGCCAGCTGGCTCAAGTTTTGATTATTCAGGGATATAAACCCTTCGACATTATGTATAAGTTGGGCAAATTCATTAATATAAAATGGATGTTTTTCAAAGTATATACATTTACTTAGAATTCTAATCACATATTTAAATAATTAAAATGATGAACAAATACATATTAGATAATTTATAATTTATTATCTATCTCTTTTCTTTTTATATATTACCACTAGTTCCTAATCCATCCCCTCCCATTCCCTTCATCTACTCCTCCAGCCCATCCCCCATCCACTACACAGAGAAGATAAGGCACATCGCTTTGGGGGAAGGACCAAGGCCCTCACTACTATATATCTAGGCTGAGCAAGGTATCCATTCAAAGAGAGTGGTTTCCCAAAAATCCAGCACAAGCAGTAGGGATACATCCTGGTGTCACTGCCAGTGACCCCTCAGTCTATCCCAACCATGCAACTGTCAACACATTCAGAGGGACAGTTTGGATATATGCTTGTTCCTTCCCAGTCCAGATGAAGTTGGTGAGCTCCCATTAGCTCAGGTAGACTTTTTCAGTTGGTCTACCCATCATGGTCTTGACCTCTTGGCTCATATTCTCACTCCTCCCACTCTTCAACTGGACGTTGGGAGCTCAGTCCAGTGCTCCAGTGGGGGTCTCTGCCTCCATTTCCATCAGTTGCTGGATGAAGGTTTTATGGTGACATTTAAGACATTCATCAGTCTGACTATAGGGCAAGGGCAGTTCGGGCACCCTCTCCTCTTTTCCTTAGGGTATTAGCTGGGGTCATTCTTGTGGATTTCTGGAAATTTCTTTAGAGCCAGTTTTCTTGCTAACCCCATAATGGCTCCCTAAATCAAAATTATCTCTTTTTCTTGCCTTCATCTCTGTCCGTCCTCCATATCCACTATCCCTTCCCCTCAAGTTTCACTCCCTCTCCCCTTCTCCACTCATCTTCCGCTTCTACCTTCCCTACTCCCCTGATCTCCATGATCCCAATTTTATCAGGCGATCTATTTCCCCTTTCCATGTGGATCTATGTGTGTTTTTCTTAGGGTTCACATTGTTATTCAGCTTCTCTAGGATCATGAACTATAGGCTCAGTATCATTTGTTAATAGCTAGTATCTGCTTATGAGTGAGTACATACAATGTTCATCTTTCTGGGTCTGAGTTACCTCACTCAGGATGATTTTTTTCTAGTTCCATCCATTTGGATGCAAATTTAAAGATGCCATTTTTTTTACCACTGAGTAGTAGTACTCTGATGTGTAAATGTGCCACATTTTATTTATCCATTCTTCAGTAGAGGAACATCTAGGTTGTTTCCAGGTTTTGGTTATTACAAATAATGCTGTTATGAACATAGTTGAACAAAGGTCCTTACAGTATAACTGAGCATCTTTTAGGTATATGCCCAAGAGTTGTATTTCTGGGCCCTGAGGTAGGAGT
>LOJH01038119.1:929-15720 GCA_001685095.1 Ellobius talpinus | reverse complement strand
AAAAAAAGTAATAATTTGGATAATTCTAAGCAACTGATACATTTTAATCATTTAGTATATAAAAACTCCATTATCGTACCGTATTTTTTTCATTCATTTATTGGTGGAAATCACTACTGGTTTTGTTTTGTGGTCGTGTTGAATATGGAATAATAAGTGGATGTGCAAGTTTCTCTGTGGTGTTTATCTTACATACACCCAAGAGTAGAAGGGATGAAGCTGTAGTGTATTTTTCTGTCTTAGTGTCTCTCTCTCTCTCTCTCTCTCTCTCTCTCTCTCTGTCTCTCTCTAAGACGAATTATTGCTGATTTCTATAGGGCTGTATCAGTTGATATTTCATTATCAGTAAATAAAGGCTCCTCTGCCCCCTACCCTCTCCATTCGTTGTATATGTTTCTGATGCGAAAAATTCTGACCTCCTTAATTTAGAATGTCACAGTAATTTTTAATTGGCTTGTACCTGATGGCTATGGATGTGGATTCCTTTTTGAAGCATTAATTAGCTTTCTTATACAGCCTCCCTCATCATCCCATCCCTTTGTCTCAGACACCAACTTCCACAGTCCTTCCTCAGAAACCTTATACAGTCAAGTCAGCAAGATACTCATGGAGGCCTTCATTTTGCCTCCTCTCCCCCACATCCAAATGTCCAGTTTCACCTATAGCTCTGTAGAAGACCACTTCCTACCAATTCAACTTTCTCTCTTCCACAGACTTCTGAAGGTCATGAAGATCTTCTCCGACAGCCTTTCTCACCACTGCTTTCACTAGGCCACCAGCTTCTACAGGCACTCTCTTGGAACCTGACAGCACCCCTGGCGATGGAGGCAGACAGGTTAGGGAAATCCATAAATGCTCTTCAGATCTTCACACTTCATCCTCTTCTCATGTCCTCAAGTCGCATGTCTTGTGGCAGACTATCAGCAGGGGCCTCTCTTCCCTCTCTAACTCCATTCCCAGGGGAATGGGCATCCCTGCTTCCTCCTTCCTGAGGATCCCCTCAACCCCAAACCCCAGCTCATCTAATTAACTGAGTGTCAGTTCAAATATTGGGCAACAGAAACAAAGGAAAGGAATACCCACCTTTAAAAGACAAGAACAGATACCAACACCTTGAATTACAATTATCCAAAACTCAGGTGTTTAGCCACCAGGATAAAAATATAAACACTAACAGCAGGACAGCATGTCTCTGCTAAAGGCCAAGAACCCCACCTTAGCAGGACCTGGGAAATGCAGTTAGCAGAACCATAGACAAGGACTTCAAATTAGTCTTTATAAATATGTTATAAATTCTTAAAGAAATAAATGGATAACTCCCTTAAAGAAAACTATGAGAACACAACAGTGGAATGAAACGAAGAAAACATTCTAGTACTCACAAATAGAAAAAGAAGTCTGAGGGAAAACTGGAAATAAGAATTTGAACAAAAAACTCAAAGTCAAAGTTCACCAACAGAATAAAAGAGATGGAAGAGAGACTCTCAGTCAAGAAGACAAAGAAAAGGAATGAATATTTGATAAAAGAAATTGTAGAATATAAAAGTACTCCTAGCAAAACATCCAGTAAATCTGGGATACTATAAAAGAACAAAAATCTAAGAATAGTAGAAATAGAAAAAGGACAAGAAACCCAGGAAAAAGGTACAGAAAATATTTTCAATAAAATTATAGAAGAAATTTTTCTCACCTAAAGGACATATCTGTCAAGGTATATAGTACAAAATGCCAGATATGTGGATTTTATAATAAATTACCCATGTAATAATAAATAATTAAAATACTACACATACAGAGCAAAGAATATGAAAATCTGCAAGGAAAATCCAATTAAAATATGACATGACTTATTAAAGTAATACCTGACTTTTCAATGGAAACTCTAAAATCCGAACAGACATTATATGAACTCTAAATGAAAACAATGCCAGCCTAGACTTCTATAACCTGCAAAATAGATGCAGAAAGACATCCTTTCATGAAATCAAATGTAAGCAATATCTGTGCACAAATCTAGACATATAGAAGACATTATAGAGAAAATATTACACCAATGATTCAAAATTATGAAATAAAAATAAAATACTCCAACACAAAATAACTTAAATAAACAAATAGTGAACATTGATATCTCTCAACGTCAGTATGAATCCATCACAGTAGAAAAAAAGACAGATTTACAGAACAGGAAATTAAACAGGAACCATCCTATTGCTGCATCAAGGAATACACCTTAACCTCAAGTATAGACATTATTTCAGGTCAAAATGCTAGAAAAATATTCCAAGCCAATGGACCTATAAGGCAAGTCAGTGTAGCCCTTTTAACATATGAAAAATGGACTTCGCACAAAACCAAATCAGAAGTGATAGAAAGGGTAACTACTTATCCATCAAAGGCAAAAGTCTATTAAGAGAATACTGCAAATTTTAGCATGTGTATACCAAACAAACTGGAACAGGAGTTCATAAATAATATTGCTACTACTTAAAACAATATTGATACTTACACACTAACAGTGGAAATCTTCAGTACCCTACTCTCAAAAATATAGAGATCATTCAGATGAAACTAACCATAGAGAAGTGGATCTAAATGATGTTATTAGCTAAATGGAACAAACAGATGTTTATTAAATATTTCAATCAAACAGAAACACCAAAAACTCAGCATTGCATAAACTTTCACAAGAATTGAACACAAAATGAATGTCACTGATCTAGAGGCTTTAGGACCTGGAAGAATGAAGTTAATAAATGAGGTTGACTAAAGTCTTCTGCAATAGCCAAATTTATGAAGGCCCCAGACAATTAGGCTCTGAGGGTTAAGATATGTCACATGAGTAAAGTTTTATGATTTCAAGCTTTATACAATCACAAAGACAAGACATGGCAAAATATGTGTTTTAATACAGGCATATAAAGGATGGTGTAAACATTTAAATGAATACCCACAGAAGGCATTTATGAGTAATATGAAGTAAGCCTATCCTCTACAGCTGGGAGGAGCACAAAAACCCATTCCAATTTTCTTGTTGTGTTCTCACTAGCATTCAGAATTCTCCTCATATTACTCCATTTCTGGACCATGTTCTGACACGTGAACATGAAACATGATTCAAGAAATGGAAGAAAATTGAAATAAATTCTTAAATCCTATCTGACCACCATAGATTAAATATGGATATCATCAACAACATAAACAAAAGGAAGCCTACACATTCATAGAAATTGTCTAATATGCAGAAAGAAAACACAAATAATAAAAATTAGACATGAAAATGGGGACAGAACAACAGATACCAAGGAAATCCAGATAATCATAAGTACATACTTTATAAATCTCTGCTCCACAAAATTGGAAAACCAAAAAGAAATGGATAATATTCTAAATATATACCACCTACTAAATTTAAACAAGATCAGATAAGCTATTTAAATAAACCTAAACATAGAAGCAGTAACTAATGTCTCCCACTACCCCTGCACCTGAAAAGAAAAATGAGGCCCAGCAAGTGTTAGGGTAGAATTCTAACAAATATTCAAAGAAGACTTAATGCCAATAATCCTCAAACTATTCCACAAAAGAGAAACAAAAGTAAGATTGCCCATTTTTTTTCATAAGGTCAAATAGTTACCCTCATATCAAAATCACATAAATACCCAACAAAAAATTGTAGACAAATTTCATGAAGCACAATTAATAAAAACTCAGAAACAGATATTGGGGTTCAACCTGATGACCAGAAAAGTAAAACATCCAGTCACTAGCTCTTACCTCTCCCTCAGTTGAAAAATGGTGATTTTGCTTCCAGGAAACCTCAGAATGAGACTGAGATTGAAAGCAAGCAGCTATTGTTCCTTCCTCAGCAGTCAAACAATTCAAAGAGACACTATAACATACATTAATCAGACTCTCTGCCTTTTTCCCCCAATCTGTACATGGAAGCTAAACTGGGGTAGATGGGAGCTGGAAGTGTTAGTTTGTCTCCCGAACCCAGGTAGCTAGGTTTGGGTCAAGCTCTGGCCTATGCTGGTGGCTTAAAAACCTCAGGCAAATGTCTTTTGTTTATGTGTTTGTGAATTTGTATCCCAAATGTTGGGTGTCAAATGAAACATGATTAATATAAAATCAGAGACAGATACTGGGGTTCAATCTGAAGACCTGAAAGGCAAAGCAGCCTGCCACTGGCTCTTACCTTGCCCTCAGCCCAAAAATGGTGCCTTCAGGAAATCCCAGAATGAGACTGAGTCTAAGAGTTGTCACCTCCAGTTTTATAATCTTCTCTGGGTTTAAGGGTGTGTACCAGCTGCCTGGTTTCTATGTCAAACTCTGTGGCTACTGGGATTAAAGGTGTGTGTCACTGTGCATAATGGCATTAATGGTGTGTGTCATTGCTGCCTGGTCTGTAAGACTGGCCAATGTGGCTGTTTAACTTTTCTGATCCTTCGACAAACTTTATTTATTAAAATACAAATGAAATGTGAATGCAATTTTACTTAATTATATGGATAAAAAATTCTCAGTACAAATTGAATCTCATAGCACATCAAAACTATCCACAATTATCAATTAGGCTTCACTCCAGAGATGCAATAATGGTTCAATGTAAGTAAACCATAAACATAATCTATCATATTACTAGAGTAAATGACAGAAAGCACATGATCACTTCCTTAGATATAGTAAAGGCCTTTGACAAAAATCCACACATTTCATGTATTAAAGAAATTAGGGATACAAGGGACAAACCTTAACTTAATCGAGACAGTTTACAGTGAGCCCATAGCCAGCATAAACTTAAGGGAAGAGGAACTCAAGGCAACTCCACTAAAATCAGGACCAAGTCAATGTTGTCCATTCTTTCCATAACTAGTCAATGTAGTGCTTGAAGTCTTAGCTAGAACAATAAGACAACTGAATGAGATCAATGAGATACAAACTAGAATGGATGAGGTCTATGTATCTCTAATTACAAATGATATGATAGTTTACAAAATGATCCCCAAAAATCCACTAGAAAATGCTTACAGTTGAGAAACAGTTTTCTGTAACGTAGTTGGATACAAAATTAACTCAGAATATAAAATAGACTTCCTATACATAAATGACATACTCAGAAAAAAAAATCAGAGAAACAATACTTTTCACAATATCTTCAAAATTATAAATTATCTTGACATAACACTAACTAAACAAACGTGAGACTTGTATAATAAAAATCTTTAAGACATTGAAGAAAGAAATTGATGGAGATATCAGAAGATGGAAATAACTCCCTTGCTCATCAATCAGTACAATTAATATATGAAAACTGGTGATGCTATCAAAAGCAATCTACAAATTCAACACATGAAGGTGACCTAAATGAAACTACAAATAATGGGAGAGACAGATTATGGGCTGGGCTGATCATCTCTTGTAACTAAATGAAGTTTCCAATACTAGCATTGGATTATATCTGATTGAGATGTTAATAAAACAACTCAGGCTGTTATCAAGGCTATAGGTTGTTTTGCACAAACTGATGACTAGACCCTATTGCTGAAGACAACACACATTTCATTGAAAAAAGAGAAGTCAATTTGGTGCCAACTTAGAACTTTCACTCCTACCAGCTAGTATTCTTGGTGACTCCGCATGATACCAAAAAAGAAAAGCAAACACCAACCCAGCCAGAAAACCCTGGATCTATAATGGTATCCTGCCTGTAAAATACATAAGTGCAATGGTGGCACAAATCTTGTTGGAATAACAAACCAACATGTATTTGTATTAAGGTCCATTCCTTGAGATAGATTCCATACCTGACAGTGCTTTGGTGACCAAGAACCTAAGATTAGATAAACCAGGGACATAAGACCAAGTACTACTTAACTACTAAAGGAATATAACAATTTAATGACTTCAAATGACACTCTTTTATACTTATAGATCAGTACCTTGGTCAGTTATTATCAGAAAAGTAGCAGGTAAAAATAGATACAGAGACCACAGATAGATAATATGCAGGGAGTGACTTGGAATGCTCAGGCCTGAACAGGATGTCTCCATCAAATCTCTCCCATCAGGGCTCAGTGTAAGACCTAAGGGAACAGAGGACATCAAGAAACAATGGCCTCTAAATTTAAATGATCACAAGTTCTATGAACTCACAGAAACTGAGGCAGCGTACACAGTGCCTACACTGTTCTGCATCAGATGGGTCTTAGAGATAACAGGATAAGTGGGAAGATATCCCCATTTCTAATCCCGAAGCTATCTTCAATTGATAACCACTTACAGGTGGAACTTCAGTCTTCTCCAAATGAGTCTCACGCAGAAAACAAACTTCTATTAAGGGTAAGATACCTGCTCAGCAATAAATGATCAACAGAAATGACTCAATGTCATCTTTGTAGGTTCCTTGTCTCCTAAGCTCTTCTCAAATATTTTTAATTTTTAAAAATTGTTTATATATTTCCTTTGCATATATATTATAACTTCTGGTTTTGTGATTTTATGGGCTTCCTAAGTGTGCAGAGGATAGGTGGGTCTCCATGTATAAATGATGTATGCCTTCCTTGAGTTCTATTCCTCCTATTTGTTATTTATTTATATTATTTTGTTTTGAATTCATCTGTTTTGTCTGTTACATTTTTTTCTTAAATGTCTGTTTGTTTTCTAAGGAGAGACAGAAAGGGATTGCCTCTGATAGGAAGGAATTTGGGAAGGAACTGTGAGGAAAAGAGGGAAGAGAAATTGTGCTTAAGATATATTACATGAAAGAAACCATTTTCAATATAAAGTTGACGGTTTCATCCACTTGTATAATGGATTATGAGAGTGTATAAAACCCATTAGCTTTCTTGTCCTTTTCCCACATCTTCAGATCTTCTGTTTTGTCCTAAATAATCCCTGTCCTACTTCCATGTATTTCTCATGTTTATAGGTGTTTACCTGCATATATGTATGTGCACCATGTGTGTACAGTGCCCTCAGAAGAGGCCGTTGGGTCCTCTACACTGGAATTATAGCTGGTTGCTGGTCACTGTGAGACAGTTAGAACACCAACCAAGGACCCCCTCATGTCTTTTAATACAGGTTTTGTTCCAGTGGTCACAGCTAATGGGTGGTCATGACTAAAATGGTCAATGGTAAGATAGATTTTTGCAGTACTCTATCCTCTAGTTCTTACAATCTTTGTCTCCCCTCTTCTACAATATTTCTTGACCTTGGAGTGACCTTGATGGAGAAAGATGTGAGCTGTTCAGAAATATACATTCAATAGTCACTTATTCTCAGCATTTCAATCAGTCTCTTGGTTACCTATCACCAACAACACAATGGCACACATCAGACAAAAGCTGAGAGCAAGATCAGTTTATAGATATAAACATAAAATTCAAAAGATTAGCAACATATCCATTTTACAAAACATCAGCAATAAATTCCACGCTTAGAGCCTGTGATGTTTGCCCCCAAGGGCCTTGGACTAGGTTTACAGACTTTACATGACAGTTTGGAAAGAAATGAGCTTTAACAGGTAGAGAAGAGCCAAGAACATGTCACATGAAAATACAGGTGTGGGGATATTAAAGGTGGACAAGTTCAAATGTGATTGAGGGAAGGACAATGGGAAAAGGTTTTAGTGTGCGGAGGGTCAAGTCAAACTAAGCATATTTGGAAGAAATATATGGTGATCTGAGTAAGAATGACTCACGTAGGGTCATACAATTGAAGACTTTTTCCTCACTGGAAGTTCTCTTTTGGAAGACTATTGATTGATATAGTTTTATATTCCTATATTGAATATCCACATTTCCCAGCTTCATTTGTTAAAGAGACTTTCTTACCTCTGGTACATATTATTTTGGAGTCTTCATCAAAAGTCGGGTGACTCTATTTGTATATCTTTATATCTGGGTCTCCATTCTATTTCATTGATCTACATGCCTGTTTGGGGGATCCATACTCTTTTAAATCTGTATGTTATTTTGAAATTACTTATGATGGTTTCTTCTTTTTCATCACAATTGCTTTAACTATAGGGAATCTTTTCTGTTTCTGTATGAATTATTTCATTACAGCAGTGTGTGTGTGTGTGTGTGTGTGTAGTTGTGTAATGTTGAATAATATCACTGGCCCTTCTATATGAATTTAATTTTTTTCTTCTATTTGTGTGTATAATGATATTTGAATTTTATTGCTGTATCTCTTAGTTTGTAGATTGTTTTCATTTGCACATATCATATTGTAAAGAATTTGTATGACTTAGAAATTAAAAGTCAATCCTAATTTTCAAAAAACAAACCAACAGACTAAACAAACAAACAAAAACAGAATTGCTAGAACACTCGTGGAAGATCTAAGAACTCCTGGAGGTATCATCAAAGCATCAAAAACACAAGAATAAGGTATATATCAACTCACAGAGGCAGAGGCAACATGCACAGGTCCATACCATTCTGAATTATTTGTTGTTGTAAAGGTTAAAGAAGTAGACACCCACTTCCATCCATAACCCAGAAGCTATCTCCAGTTGGTAACCACTTGAAAATTAAAGAAAAAATGTTTTCTTCAATGGTGCTGTGGGAGCACATTCCACTCCTTCCGCCCATAGCCTTTAAGATAGCAGTCCACTTGGGCATGGTCTCTTATACTGTAAAAGCAGCTGTAAAGTGTGAGCCTCCTCTCTTGCTTCCAGCTCCTGCTTCTGGAAGGACTCAAACTTGTGATCCTCCCCCCTTTATATAAAAAAAGGAAACAATGAGAATTCTGGGAAGAGAGAAGCACAGTCTGCAATGGTGACCCAGCCTCAGAGGAAGGAAGATGTGACTACCTCGCCGAAAAAAGTATCCAGCCACGTGGCTAACATAGACAAGAATTATGGGCTAATGTAAGTTATAAGAATTAGTTAATAAGAAGCTTGAGCTAATGGGCCAATCAGTTTATAACCAATGTAGACCTCTGTGTGATTTCTTTGGGACTTAACGACTGTAGAAACTGGGAAGGACAAGGACTGGGTGGGATAGAAACCTTAGTCAACACAGTGGAGTCTCTTTGGAAGGAAAAATACTCTTAAGAGTAAACTCCATAGCCAACAGTAGATTGTCAACATGAAACAAATTCAGTGGCATCTTTGGAGGTCCTTTGTCTCATAACAGTAAGTCAGGTTGGGTTTCTGTTGTTTATTTGGTTTTGTTCTTGCTGCTGTTGTTTTTATTTTTGTTTCCTCTTTATAGGTTCTTTGATTATATACTTTGGATTTCAAGTTTGTGTGTTTAGGATTCCTAAAGATGTGAAAGTATGTGCCTTTGCATCTACAGGCAGGTCTTGTGCTTTTATTCTTTCGATCTTTTACTAGTTTGGTTGTTTTGTCATACTGAATTTTTTTTATTTTTTATTTATCTTATTTTATTGTTATTCGCTAGATCCTATTTGTTTTCTAAGGGGAGAGAACAAAGTTGTGGTCAGTATGGCTGAGTAAGTGGAGATGAGGGGTATGAGTAGGAGAAACATTAACTCAAAATACATTATGTGAAAAATGTCTGTTCTCAATAATAGGATAAAAATTATAGTGCATTTATACAATGGAATTGTGTATTATTCTGCCACAAATGAAAACTAAATACTGGCATTTGCATGGCAATATATGGAACTGGTAGTTGTTATGTAAAGTGGAAAAAAAACAAGCTCAGAAAGACCAATGCCACTTTTTTATTTCATAAGCAAAACCTAGGTTTCAGAGTTATATGTGCACATGTTTGCGTGTGTGTGTATGTGTGTGTGTCTGTGTGTGTGTATGTGTAGGTAATGAACATAGAAGTGGAATCATGAGAGGAAAGGGAGAGTTCCTATGAGAGAAGGAAGTGAAGGTAACAGGACAAATGTGATATGAAAATGTGAAAGAAATGGGTTTCCTGGGGGGAAGTAGGGGAACCAGCTAAGACGGATCAAGAGAATATGCTAGAATAGAGTGGAAGAATGGTAAATTAGATTAATGTATAATGAAATATATGTATGAAATAGCTTGACTGAACTCATTTCCTTGAATTCCAATTTAAATAACTTTAAAAGATGAAAATAAATTAATGAAAGCATATCAGACTATGTGTATATTTTAACTGCTTTCTTTTCTTCTAGATTTTAATCATTTTATATTTGATCAACAGAATATGTAGAGATAAAAAGCTAACTCATCACCCAAGATAGCAGTAGGAAATAGCAGAAACAATTCTACTCATTTTGATGTCCTGACAAGGGTTAAATGAAGACAGGTACTGAAAATAATGTGCAATTTAACTAGTTTTTTTAAAAAACAAAACAAAACAATAAACATATGTTCCTATGTTCCTATTTGAGTACAGCAGGGACACGAAACAGAATCTCCATGGAGGTCAGTTGACAACTTATTGGAAATGATTCTCTCATTCCATAAACAAGCCACCAGATTAGATCCAGGTCATAGGGCTTGTTGACCACCTCTGGTACCTGAAAGTCATCTATCATGACCTTAATGTACATTTCATAAAGAGGAAAGATGAGGAAACTTATATGACACTTAGAACTTGATCAGGAAATCTAACTTTCTTCTCTTGTAGGTATTCAAACTGGGAATTAATCACAGATACATGTATCTGGAGCAAGGATAGGCAGTCTGACATGAAGTTTTCTTTGTCAATGACTTATCCAAAGGTTACCATGGAATTGTGCATTCTACATATTTTGAAGAAAATATTTACCTTTAACAGATAATTTAACAGGAAGTAATTTTCCTTTTATATTACATTTCATGAGTCTATGTTTTTTTCTTGCTTGTGTCATTGTGTTAGAGTTATATGAAGAATTAGTGAGATGATGACATTTAAGATAGTGACCAATCTGACTATGGGACAAGGTCAGTTCTCTTTGTCTCTCTCCCCATCTGCCTCTCTCTCTCTCTCTCTCTCTCTCTCTCCACACACACACACACACACACACACACAGAGAGGGGGGGGAGAAAGATTTTTCTGCTCACTTTCCATCCTTCATGCTGATATTCTGTCTAGCTTGAGTTTGTTCCTGTCTGTGTATGCTGTCACAGTCTTCATGAGTTCAATATTTCCACCTCTCCTCTGTGGATCTCTAAATCCTGGGAGAAGCTTTATAGTCTACACATCATGCTTAAGGCTGAATATTCTGATGTCTCTAATGCTCTGCATATTGACAAGTTATGAGTCTCTGTGCTGACATCTACTGCAAAAATAAACAAATAGCCCCACTGATCAACCTTACAGACCAAGCAGTGGTATCACACACCTTTAATCCCAGTAGCCATACTAAATTGCCATATAAACCGGGTAGTGCATGCCTGTAATCCTGGTGGTGCATGCCTTTAATTCCAGCCTTAGAGATGCGTATAAGATGGGAGGAGACAGCTCCCAGCCTCACTCTAAGATTTGTGGAGGCAGAATTGCCATTTTGGACTGATGTAGAGGTGAGAGTCAGTGGGGCTATTTTATTCTTTCACCTACTAGTAAGCTTTATTTATTAAAATGCAAATAAAATACTGCAACAAATAAGGTCCTATTCTCATATTCTGGGTATAACTAAAAGCATTGGCAATAGCCTGTAAAGAAAATGAAATTTTTGAGAAAAGCAAAATCAAGAAAAATGATCTCTTGCTCTTTGTGTGGAAGAAGAGGAGGAGCAGAGGTGTCCTAGGTCTTTCCCCATGGTTGTGTTATGTATAAAAACTTCCCAGAAAAGGTCTGGGGTAGTCCTAAGTGTGTATCTTACCTTTTCTCATCCATGCTATGATGTAATCTGTTCTTCAGCGTGTCACTGTGTGTTGTGAGTTCTGAACCACAATGCCCAACAAAGGAGTTAAGAAAATTTGAGACTTTTCTAATGCTGATGCTAATGATCAATGCATTTCTGGTCTGTCCAATCCTGGTGAATTGCCTGCTGAAATGGACACTTTTGTCCTACAGTGACAACCCCCTGAGGAAGAGGTAAGATGTCATCTTATACCATAATGCTATATAATTGTCCTTAACTTGAACAATTAAATGACAGCTGGAAATTAGTAGAACACAGAGGTACTTCTGTGAATGTCATTTGCCATGCATGAAAACTAACAGAGCTCAACCCAGAATCTTTGCATCAATCTATGAAAACAGAATAATAGGTAAATTCTTATAAATTCAAAGCTCTAAATTCTGAGCTGCTTTTTCTTCTCTCAGTTTTGTTCTTTACATCGAAAATTATCTCTAAAAGAATAAAGTCAAACTTCAATTGTGTTGTTTGATCTGTCTGCACTAGATCGTTTTCTTAAAGACAGTATTCTCAGAGTTAAGGAGAAAAGCTGCAACTTCAAAGTACAAAATCTCACTTCTCTCTTTAAATGTGATAACATTTTCAAAGGTGAGAGAAATCTGCCTTGAAGCTAAGAACTGATTTTATGCTATTAAGTTCATTTCATTTGCATTTGATACTAAACAGAAGAGGATACAAAACATCAACTATTACTGCCCAAGTTTGTCAAAGGGGGATGTATTAGAAGTCAGAACTGCATAATTAATTTATTTAATTAATTAAAATTATATTAATTAAAATTAATCAATTAATTAAATTTGATTAAATTAATCAAAAATGGCAATGTCTTGTAGCACTTTTTAAATGCCTAGTTTATCGAACAATATTAAGCAAAGCCCTGGATGGTACGTCCCAGACAGGAAGAAAATTGAAGTATTTTTGAAGACGTGAAAATATCCTCCGTAGTCTCATAAATGAACTCTCGGTACCCAGTTGGCTATATTATTTAGAGGATGATATGGATCCTATAAGGTGAGGAACGTCTGTTGAGGAAGTACATCACTGGTGTCACTTGGATTTATTGCCTTGCAGCATTTATTGTTATTTCTTTTTCCTTCAAGCTATGCTGTATGCTCCTGCTCCCTTTGTTTCCCTCGCTGCTGACGTGTCTTCTCCAGTCATGATGGACTTTATTTCTTTTGAGCAAAAAGTTAAAACACGTTCTTTTGTATTCAGATTGCTTTTAGTAGGGAAGTTTTTGTCAGCTGCAGGAAAGTAAGTAGTAAAGAGTATAGAATTGGGGAAGAGGATTGCGTCTATGCAGAGCCTGACTAGGTTGCTTCTTGGAGAAATGAGAACAGCATTGGAACTTTATGATAGGTAGTAGGCTTTTCCCATGGGAGTCTTGTAGACTTTAGTAAAAAAATACAAACAATGGAGGCCCACATGATGAGGTTTCAGGTGGAATCAAGGAAATATTTCAAGTATGGAATAGTCTACTAATGTGGAATTTCCCTAAAGAATATGCCCATACTCAACTTATTTTCTGTTAACTTGTTTGAGACTGAATTAAAATGTAACTGATTTCTTTGGGATAGACTATGTTTCAAGGCAGTATAATATTGAGTCTGTGGTATGGTTATTGGTAATTCTTTTGTGAAAGTCTACAGTGAAAAGGGGCAGAAATGGGAGAGAAAGAAATTTAGAAAAAAAGAATGCTAAATGTAGAGAGTTAAAGAGCCCAGGAAAGGAAGCTTAATATTGCAGTCAAGCCATGTCTTTACAAAGAGGCAGTAATTATTAAAGAGATTCTTTTTATTAATGATAAAGCACACCATCTAGAGTGAAACAATATAAAACATGTCCTGAGGGCAAGAGCACACTCAGCTAAGCCTCCATATAGTGTAATAGAGCCAACTGTTTGCCTGCTCCTAGCCTTAATTTGTCTAGGAAAGTTTTTCACTCACTTCAAACGCTGCTGTACCTGTAGTCCAAGGGGGCGGGTTCCAATCCAGCCTGACATGTGACCTTGGTAGTGTACATGGTACTGAGTTAAGGACAAGAAAGATGCAAAGCCAGGAAAACAGTGGATTTTTATGCAGTTTCGATAATGGCTAAGGGCGATCAGCATGTCGCGAGGGTTGGAATTCCTGTGAACTAGCCCTGAGAAGCCATTGTGTGAAACTGTGAGATGAAGTTTTGGTTGCATAGTGGTACCTATGGGGTTGGGTTGGAGATGCCAGAGCAGTGAGAGATCTCCCAGAAAGAGCTGCATACAGAGATTAGAAACAATCTAAGGGAGATGTAATTACAAGCAGCAATGCTCGAAGGGCAGAGCAATTCAAACTTTTGAAGCTGAAGTTTCTGACCTTGGACATGTATCTACAGTATTTGCTATTTTCCCTGCTGAGCTTCAGTCTTGCTGTGGTCCAGTTTCTCCTCTTTATGTCTCTCCTTCCCACTGTTTCTTCCTTTTATAATGAAGATGTATATTCCGTGCCAATGTATGTTGGAAGCAAAATTGTGGTTTGGGTTACAGGGTCACTGTGAATTCTTTGCTTGAATTCATAGAAGAGATTTGGACTAAACAGAGTAGTGTTAAGACTGGTAAAGTTTATGGAGGTTTTTGTTTGTTTGTTTGTTTAGTATTTGTTTTTTATTATTTGATGCTTGGTACCATGAGGTGGACATGAGACCACTTGTAATAGGTGTTGAATATTATGGTTTGAATAAGAAGTATCCCCTATTTATTCTGGTATGCTCGGATATTTGATTTTCCTTTGGTGACATGGGCAGAAACATATCATCCTTAGCAGGAAAAGTCTTGTTGCAGGAAGGATGTCACTGGGAACAGGCTTTGAGGGTTAATAGCCTCACACACTTCTGGCTTTCTCTCTTTCTGCTGTATGGAAAGTGTTGAATGTATGCAACATTTCCTGCTTCTGCTGATATTCCACTTCCCTGCTTGTTGGCGTGTCTGCCACAGTGTATTCAGTCTCTCTGGCCTTGTAAG
>LOJH01038118.1:0-15116 GCA_001685095.1 Ellobius talpinus | reverse complement strand
CTCACTCATAAACATTGATGCAAAAATACTAAATAAAATACTGGCAAATCAAATTCAAGAACACATTAGAAAAATCATCCACCATGATCAAGTCGGCTTCATCCCACAGATGCAGGGGATGTTTCAACATACAAAAACCTGTCAACGTAATCCACCATATAAACAAACTGAAAAATAAAAACCACATGATCATCTCATTAGGTACTATAAAAGCATTTGACAAAATACAACATCCATTCATGATAAAGGTCTTGGAGAGAGCAGGGATACAAGGAACATACCTAAACATAATAAAGGCAATATACAGCAAGCCAACAGCCAACATCAAACTAAATGGAGAAAAACTCACAGTGATCCCACTGAAATCAGGAACAAAGCAAGGTTGTCCACTCTCTCCGTATCTGTTCAATATAGGTCTTGAGGTCCTAGCTAGAACAATAAAACAACAAAAGGAGTTCAAAGGGATACAAATTCGAGAAGAAGTCAAACTCTCATTATTCGCTGATGATATGAGAGTTTACATAAGAAACCCCAGAAATTCTACCAGGAACTTCTACAACTGACCAACACTTAGTAATGTAGCAGGATACATGATTAACTCAAAAAAAATCGGTAACCCTCCTGTACACAGGTGATAAATGGGCTGAGAAAGAATTCAACAATTGACATTCACCCCAGCTCTTCACTGACATACAACAAGAGAGTTGAGCCTCGCCCTAATGCCTGTGCGATTGGGTTCAACTACCCTCCTCTGGTGGGGCTCACCTCACCTCCTTTAGCCCACCCTGCCTCTTTCCGGGTACCTGGCTTCATCTTTCCTCCTTTAGCCCACCCAGAACCCAAACATGTCCTTCCCCAACCAGAGATGTCCATCCGTTCTTCGGGTCTCTGTTTCCCTGCTACTTATCTGATAGCTCTTCCCACGTCACCCTGCACCCTCTTGCATGCTGGACAGACTTGAGATCGCTCTGTAGTCTCCCAAGAACTGGAATGCTATCTATCATGTGTTGCTGCTGTAACCCAGGACTACCACAAGGATTCAACGAGCATGCTTAGGTGAGTGTGTGAAGACAGTCAATGGTGCCTCCTTCCATAGAGCTGGTGAGCGTGGGTGGCGCACAAAGATCTCAGGTTCCGTTCACTTCCCCCGTACCAGCAGCCTCTACTGTGGGGTTTGATCAAAGTTTCTGACTACATCTTACACCTTCTCTCAGGGTGCCCCCTACGTCAGAGTACAAGTGGGGATGCTGTTCAGTTGGTAGAGTGCTTGATTCTCATGCAGGAAGCTGTATCCACACATACCTGTGATCCTAGCACTCCACAGGCAGAGGCAGGACAGTCAGATGTTCAAGTTCAACCTTGGTGTATTGAGCAAATTCAAGGCCAGCCTGGAATACATGAGAGCTTGTCTTAAAACAAAAATCCCCAAAAGGCAGCAGCCCGTTTGCTGCTGAAAGGGGTCCCCTCATCTGAGATAACTATGGTGACAGCCATGCCTGCCCGATTGCCATCCGTACCCTTCCTTCCTTTCTTTAACACCCGGTACAGCCGACTCTTTGCAGGAGAATCTGTCAGCAAACTTTCCATGGCAGGATACTTTTTAGTTTCCTAGTCCTGTTTAGTCCTTAAATAATTCAAAGCACACAGCCCTCACAGATCCCCGCAGGTTGGGCACCCTCTAGGGAAACAGTTGCAATGAGAAGAAAGAGCCGCCTCTCAACCCTGAGTTCAAGAGATGACCAAAGCTTTTAATTTAGTTTGATTGATTTAATATCCTGCATCCTGGGAGCTGAGCTCGATGTGATCCTAGCCGCTCTCCTCTCCCTGCTAAGCTGGGCAGCGACTTACACGCGGGCTCAGAGCAATAAGAAGACACTTTCTCTTCCCAGCACACAGTGGCCAGGGACCATTTGCAACGAGTGATGGGCCCCGGCGGCTTCCGGTACATCACCCTGAGCTGTGCCCCTTGCAAAGTGGAATCCTCTTGTTGTGGGAGCCCTCCTTCCTTAGCCTCCCCTGGAGGACTGTGCTGTGCCATTGTACAGATGCAGTTCTGGACAGAGAGCCGCTGCTTGGGAACACTCGAGCTGTGTGCTCACACGCTCATACTTGGGGCTGCTGGGTGCTGCGGGCACAGTTCCAAGAAATAAAAGTCTCCTTTCCCATTCATCCTATACCTCCGCAGAGAGAACAGTTACCGTGAGTTCCCCACCCTTGGATAGATGCACCTCCACCAGGAAGTTTTCCCACTTCCCCAGAGACTTATTACACCTTCTTGGAAGTGGTTGTGAGCAAGCATGGAAACTGTTTTTGCTCATTACTTGTCTCTGTTGACCCCTCCAGGAGCTGCTGAGGCAACTCTAGGTAGATGCTGGTCAAATTTTGTCAACTTGACATAAACCAGAGTGACCTGGGGAGGGTCCTTAACTGGGAAAACGCTATCATCAGATTGGCTGGCAGGCAAGTCTGCAGGACATTTTCTTGATCAATGATTGATGTGGCCAGGTCTAACACACTGTAGGTCAATTGTTCTCAACCTGTGGGTCATGACCCCTTTGAGAAACTTCTATTTCCAAAAATATTTACCTTAAAATTTATAGCAGAAGCAAAGTTACAATTATGAAGTAGCAATGAAAACAATTTTATGGTTGTGGGTCACTACAACACCAAGAGCTGTATTAAAGGGTCGCAGCGTTAGGAAAGGTGAAAACCACTGCGAGGTGGTGCCACCCCTCAGCAGATGGTCCCAGGGACTCTAAGAAAGCATGGGAAGCAAGCCAGCGGAACAAGCCAGTAAGCAGTGTTCCTCCATGGCCTCTGCTTCAGTTCCTGCCTCCAGGTTCCTACCTTGCTTGAGTTCCTGCTCTGACTTCCTTCAATAACAGTTTGTAAGTCTGAAGCCAAAATAAACCTTTTCCTCCCCCGTTGCTTTTGGTCATCGTGTTTTATTGCAACAATAGAAAGCGAAGTAGGACAGCAGCTCAGAAAGTGAGCCCAGAGCACCCTGCAGAGCAGAACACACACACACACACACACACACACACACACATTCCCATTAGTCCTGGAGGTGGGGTCCTGCATTGATCTGCTCCGTCACTGCTGGTACTTGCACCTGAAGACCCCACTCTCAGCATCCCTGGGGTAGTATTCAGGCTGTGATTCGGTGGCTGCAAAATCCCTTGGGGGATGGAGATGTTTCTTGGAGCAATGACAAGGGGGAGGGAGGGCGGAAAGACAGAGCTCAACAAGGGCTCCTTGTGACTCAACCTGCAGGGGTCTTGGTCGACCCTCAGACTCCAACAGCAGGGCAGCTGTTTGCCTGTCTCCTCCAAGCAGGTGGGGCTAGCACTCACCACTAATCACTGTGACTGCCATCAGGCAATACCATCACCTGTGCCCAGACTATCCTTGTCAGTCCTGGTCACCCACGAAGGAGCTTCTGGGACCCTGACATCACTCCCCTCTACAGAAAACACTCTTCTCAAAGTCCAGGGGAAAGTGAAATGGGAATAATGCTGGGTCTGGCTGGGACTGGCTGGTCCATCGACTCCCATCTGTCCACACTCATGTATTGAAGCAGCACAGCTCAGTGTGTCTCTGTGAAGTCCTGGGTATTTCCTGGCCTTGTGCTTGTCACCACCCCAGCCACAGAACTCATCACAGCAGGTGCCCTGTGGCCAGAGCCATGTCAGCAGCAGCGGGAGCCAACAGCACAGGCTGGCCACTGCTGTTCTAGGATCTTGATGTGACCCAAGGGCCAGGAGACCTGGCCATCAACAGCAGCGATGCCTGGGAGTCTAGCCACTCCCAGGAGACAGTGGGCATGGTGCCAGGCAGCCGTCATGGTCCAGCCAGCAGCCAGCCACTAGGAGGGCCTGGTAGCTCAGTGAATGTAAGGTCCTCATCCCTGGGGGACAGGTGCGGAGCAGGACATCACTACCACATCAGGGGCTGACAGCTTGGCTCAGCCAAAGCTCCAAGCACACATGTCACTCTGGCTCAGGGCTAACTGTGCTACCCATGACACGTGTGACCCTACAAGTCCCACAGGTCTAAAACCCTGATATCCTGGCCCTTGTATGAAATGAATGAATGTATATAGTAGCTTAAAATTCACTTTGAATTTGGGGATGGCATGGAATAAAAATTACAGTAAGCACACCATGTAGATCGAGGGTCAGCATGTGAGGTCGTATGTCAATCCCAGCATGAGGGATAAAACATGACCACATAGAGACTGTTAGTCACTTGGATCTGAGGAAATGGTAAAGCTGATGTCCTAGTGTCTGCAAAGCTGGCAGAAGCCAGTGACCCAACCAAGTCAGGGTTTGGGAACCCAAAATTAGGAGGTCAGAGATAGAGACCAGAAGTGAGAGGTCAGGGGCGGGAGGTCAGGGGTGAGAGGTCATGGGTAGGGCACACTCTGGCCAAGGTGTTATCTTGAATTTTGTTCTGAGGAGGAACATGTATGAAAGCCCTGGGAATTGCCAGGTACATCCTCCCTCAGGAGGGGAGTAAGGCAGGCATAGCACCAACACAGGGTGCTGATGGGAGATACGTCAAAGAAGCAGGGGCCTAAGCCGGAAATGTGTCTGCCATGATGCTGAGCCCCTGGATCAACCATCTGTTTCCTTTTGTACCTGGGGATGGCCTGCTTATCTTGGGAAGGGCATTGGTAAGGGCTTTTCTGGCCCCTGTAGGGTCTAAACTGGCTGAGTGCCAGCTCATACCCCTGCAGACTGAGACAGTGTTGGTTGCCTAAGCAACAGCACCCAGGGGAAAACCAGGGAACCACTTCTGGACAAAGCCCCCCGCCCCCCAGTCCCGCAGGCGTGTAGTTCTTCAGCCAGGCTGTGTGAATATTTGTGAAACACACTTTGCGGCTCTCCTCGAAGAAAACCCACATTATGTAACTGTGCATGCATGTGCTTTGTATGTGGTGTATGCACTCTGTGTGAAGCTGTCTACTCCCAGCTATTCACATCTGTCCAAACACACAGGAGCTAGGGAGGACTCAACCCCTTTCCCCCTCATTTCCACAGCACAGGGTCTCTCACTGAACCCAGAGCTCACCATTGTTTTTGTTAGTTTTCTTTTCTTTCCTGCTAGGCTGACTAGCCGGCAAGCCCCAGCAATCGTTTGGTCTCCGTCTCCCACAGTGCTGGGTTAAGGGAGTAGATGGCCAAGTCCATGCAGGATGAAGAGATAGTTCAGGAGTGTGTATTGCTCTTGCAGAGGACCTCAGTTCAGTACCCAGCACCTATATCTGATGGTTCACAAATATCTGTAACTACAGTTCCAGGGGTCTAATGCCCTCTTTTGGACTCCTCTGGTACCTGGCATGTTTACAAACTTGTGCATAAACACACACACCAATATATACATATATAGTGTGTACATGTATGTATATGCATAATTTTTTAAATGGATGTAAATGATATTATCCTTGATTATTCTTCTACCTTAATTCACTGAGATAGGCTCTCTCAGTCAATCCAAGAGCTCAATGATGAAGCTAGTCTCATTAGCCACTTTGTTCTAGGCATCCCCTATATTCACCTGCAGAGGCTGGAGAAGCAGGTAAGCTACCATGCCCACCCAGTGTTTATGTGGGTCTTAGGGATCCACAATCTGGTCCTTTTGCTAGGGTGGCTCACATTTTAATCACAACACCATCTCCTTAAAATTTTGTGATGGAAATTCCTTCCTTTCATGAGACTGTGTTAATTCTGGAGGTCTAGTGGTTACCCGTACCGCTGTGACTGTGACTAAAGTTTCTGGTCAAGAATACCGGCTGCCGCTGGTTAATGAACACAGCAATCTGAGGACTTCTATTTTCTTTGAACTGCAACTTTTCAGCTGTCCTCCGCATTATTAGGAAAATCTCTTACATTCAAGAGATTGGAACTTTTGCTGAACCACACAGCCAGAGTTAATAATACACCTGGAGGTCACTTAAGACTTAAGACTGCTATCCTAGGCTGTGCTCAGCCCGTTTGTTTAACCTGCCTTTAACAGAACAATGTAACAGTCAATCTTATTTGCCTTGGCTTTCCTAGGTAAACAACCTTTACAACCAAAGTTAATGTGCTGCTGTAATCATAAATTATCTACTCTTCCATGCCCATGACCCAGGAGCAGTGTGATGTATGTGTGTGTGTGTGTGTGTGTGTGCGTGCACATGCGCACCCTTGTGCATGTGTGTGCTTGTGTGCATGCGTGTGTGCATTCATGCATGTGTGTGTACATGTGCATGTGAATGCATGCATGTGTGTGTATGTGTGTGATGGTAATAAATGCTGGAAACAGCAAATAAGTTGAAAGCAACCTTCTATAACAAACAGCCACCTTAAATGCTGGAAGCAGCATTCTGATATTACTTGACAATGCTTCTTTGTCATCTGGGTCAGTTGGGGTCAACTGGAATCAGTGACTTAATCCAATGTCAAAACTCTGTTAAAGATTTCTGCTGAGTATTCCTCATTCCTTCCCTATGTGATACTTTCTGTGCTGCTCAGCAAAAGAGATAGCAAAGCTCTTTATTACAGACAGACAGACACAGGGACAGACAATACAACATTCAGACAGGCACCGATTCAGGTTCATACAACAGAAAACAGACAGGGGACAACAGAAGACAAAGCAGTAGAGAATTCAATTGCTCTTGGTAAAGCTACTTCAGGGGAAGTGCTTTAATTTGTTTTCCTTAATTTGATACCTATGCATCATTGGTGACTCTCAGTCACCAATGTGTTCAAGCAGGTGCACCTATTCTATTTCCACAGTTATGTGATATTCCAGTGCTGAGAGCTTGGGTCCCTCCTGTCCCTATCCCACCCCGTGGGAGAGCACTAAGAGCCTTGTTCTGACCTTGAAAGGAACTGGGCCCAGTTTGGCTAAAGAGGTACTGTTAGATGGTTGGATAAAACGCCTTTGGGGAGGGGCTGGTGAGGAGACTCATTTGGTAAAGTACCTGCTCCACAAGCATGAGGATTTGATCTTGCATTCTCAGCATTCATGTGAAAGCCATGTGTGGTGGTGTGTACCTGGAAGCCCAGGGCTGGGGGTGGGGAGGGACAAGCGACATGGGGGACTGTTGGCAGACTGACTAGCTAGTCAGTCTGCTCCAGGGTCAGTAAGGAACCCTGTCTCAAAAAATAAAGTGGATGGCATCTGACATGACTTCTTCTGACCTCCACACGTGTATGCACACACACACACACACACACACAATGTAAAAAATAAAAAAAAACAATTTTGGAGTCTTGGAGTTTTCTCTCCTCCTGTAGTGTGGCTGTTGTTGTATATCTGTTTGGTTGGTTGTTTACTTAAAAACTAGGGACTTAACTTTTATTATAGATTTTAGCATCGTGAATCCTGAGGACATTTTTTCCTTTGATTTCATGATGACATTAGTGTCCCACCACACACACACACAATGCACACATACTGTAAAAATCTTTAAATTCCAAAAATAAAATCTGGTCTGATGCCCAGCCTGAACAGATACATTCTTAGGTACAACTGCATTTAATTTGGTGGGGTTTGTATCTAGCGTCTGTGCTCTTGCGGCACAAATTAGTATACTATATTACTTTTATTGCTCTTGTCCAACGCCACTGTCAGGAATATATCAGTTTTATAAAGCATCTAGGTAGTCACTCTGCTCTCGGTACTCCTTCATGTTGGGAGAATAGAGAATGCTTACTCTCTGATGGTCTGGGGGACTCGCCCTTGACCCCCACTTCCCAGCTCCTTGATGGTGGCACTTGGGGTGGAGGAGGAAGGGAAGATTGTCAAGCAGTTTTTAAGATAGTTTCGAGTCCATCCTGGAGTTCAGTTTCTCCTATAGTAAATTTTGGTATTTTATGCTTTTCTATAAAATTTCCATTTCGCTATAAATATCAAATTTATGAGCACAAAATTGGCTCTAAGACAAAGCTCTCTCCCTCTAAACTGCGCTATAATCATGAAAGGCTTCGTCCCCCATAGTTTCAACTTGAGATTGCTCTGTTTACTCAACTCTGTCCCCAGAGCTCTGTGAATTGCATTAATGTTGTCAAACAAGCTCTCTTAGCCATATTGGCTTTTTGCATTATTTTGAGTGTTTTATTAATGTATGCTTTTAATTCTATAATTTCTTTTCTTTACGATTCTTTGTTTTGGAATGTGTTAATAGCCCTGTGTTCAGGCTTGCTCTGTTAATTGACTCTGCTGAACGTTCATGGCATTTTCCATTTCCTTTTTTTTGCTAAAATAGAACACTGATGCTAAACTAGGGTTCTGTAACCTTTGCCCTTTTGTTCTTCCTTGAATAATATATTGACAAGGCCGATGTGTGCGTATGTGCGCACACACACGCACACACGCACACACGCATGGTTTTCAAGTCTGGACTATTTCTGTCTATCCACTTTGTTCAATTTTTTTTAATATTCTACACACTTACTGTTTGAAATTTGGTCCATCCAACCCTGTGAAGGCATTTTCTTGTCTTCCTCTGATGTTTATAGTTGAAATGATTAACATCCTAGCTGGAGCTGGCTTTCTAACAATGCAGTGAGGCTAAAGATTTAACTTCTCCTTCAGCCAAGAACCAAGTTGACCAAGAGTTGTTCAGGATCATTCAGCCACACAGATCCAAAGGAACATTTTCTATAAGACATAGAAATAGTTTAACCTCAGCTGTGGAAGGGACATGTTGAGTGTGCCCCTCCCACCCCTTTCCACTACCCTGTCCCTTTGTCATGCAAGGGTCTTCCCTTTCAGTTTTAGTATCTTGTTCCTGTCACAACCATGTCACTATCACTAATTTGAGATGAACGGCAAGGTCTACCTTCTTTTTCACATGATTTCACGCCATTTGTGGCGCTCTTGATTTTATTTATGGTTATTTTGTTTAGGATATTTTTGAACTGTCTTTCACAAAGAACCCATCGACGGTAAATTGATTTCCTGTGGTTTCTCATGCACGAAAATCATTTTATTTCCTTCTACTTGAATTTTTGTTCTGGGCTTAAAATGATAGAATCAGAACACTTTGAGAAGCTTCAGGCTGTTTTCTTTGGGATGTGGGATGATGTTATGAACTTGCCGGTAATTCGAACTGGCTCATTCTAGAAACCTCTTCTTGTGAAGTTAGTAAGCAGGTTTTGATTGAATTTCTTGATGATTGGCGTTCTGGGGCTGACCCAGAATACACCAAAGCACTTTTATTGCTGTTGTTTTTTAAACCTGCTGTGTCCTCCCCCCACAATCTTTTTAACCAAAGCATCATGAGCACGCTGTCAGAAATGTGGGCCGACAGGACTGTGTCTTTCCACAACATCTGAATGTATTGAATGGCCACACATTATGACCATGAGCTATGTTAGTGTTACTGGATGCCCTTTATCAAGTAGTCCCAATGTCTCTTCATGGTTGGCTTCTTGACTATCACAGGCTTTTACAATAACCCCATACACCTTGTGCTAGGTTGGTCCTCCTGGTGCTATTGTCAATGGAGTGTTAGGTGTCTACTGCCTGGTGGCATCCAGGTGAGAGAGTTCACCCTTTCTCAGTCTATTGGGTTCTGTGAGTTCTCAGCTGTTTTTTCTGACATGGTTTAATAGACCCATATGTTCATATGTTCCCAACCTACTTTCCTAAGTTTCTAAGTGGCAGCTTGCAACTTTCAGGAATATCACTGTTTAGTGTGTCCCTTGCAGTTGGCACTAAATGGCCACTGATGTCTCCTGTGGACATCCCTCTTCTGCGTTTTCCTCACAGTGGAGCCAAGTGTTGCTTTTAGAGTGGAGTTACCAGGGTAAGGCACAGCTGAAGCCACTGATTCACAATATGAAGTCACTTAGACTAGGGGACAGCCCGAGCGCCATAACAAATGTCAGGACCCCATCAGTCCAGGAAAACCAGCTCTTCTCTTGTATGAGCAGCCTTTTCCTCTGACCCCACACTCTGTCTTTTTCCTGTATCCACAGACTATACCTCTAGGGGAGAAAGGACCCCTCGGGTTTGCTGCAGCTGCCCTGTGGCTCAACAATGAGAGGCGTCTCAACTGCTCCAGGCTCCCAGAACTCTAGCAATGCCTTGCCCTCTCTATATTTCTCAGGGTACAATCTGGGAATGTCATCTGACTAGAATTCCAATCTAGCAACATCCTAAGGTTTTGTGGGAGGGCGGCATGAGAGGAGAGAAACAGGAGTCAGAGATGGGTTGTGGTGATTAAACCTGGTTGTCAACTTCATTGGATCTGGAATCAACTAAAATCTAGATGGGTTTGTGAGGGGGTTTCCAGAAAGGACAAACTGTGGGAAGACAATCTTTCCCCAGTGGGCAGCACTTTGCATGGGGCATGCCAGATATGCAAAGATCCAAGGGGAAATTGGCTCTGCCTCCTGCCAGCCCTTCACACTGCTGGGTGCTCCAACGTGGTGCCAGCATCCACTGTTGCTATCAGAACCCAGGCTCTTTGAATTTTTAATATTGACTGAAGATTAGAGACTTTTGGAGATTCTTTCAGGCCCAGAGAACCTTACTGGGACTACCAAGGTACCCAGCCTCATATCCTGAGCAGTTACCAGGTCTTTGACCTCTCCAGTATGCAGATGGCTATTGTTGTACTAATGTGCCCTGTAAGCCGTCATAGTAAATTACCTCTCAAGAACTCTCCTAATACCCAAAGACGGAGACAAGAGAGGACAGAGAGGCCAAGAGTATGCTCCCTCCATCCCTCTGTCCCCTCCATTCTCATCTGTCTCTGCAGCTAGTTCAGTTGCCTTTCTCTTCAGCCTGTCATCCACTTCCTATTGTGGTAGAGATAACTACTGACATTCCATCCACCAGAACTTAGGATTACACAGCTTCATTTTAGAGGAAGTTTGGGACTAGATACCACCACACCCAGGCTTCCGCAGCATTGGTGTGGTACCAAGGGCCACAAGGAAGTATTCAGCTTGTGCTGAGATGGTCCAGCCTGGGCTGCCTCTGTCACCCCTGCTCATCCCCTGCCTTATCTACCCCAGAATTCCTGCAGAGAGTAGGTCTCAGGCTGATAGACACATGGCTGGTCTTCAAGTCCCAGACTCCTCATCCTTCATTCCTTCCTTCCCCTGGAGCCTCTGTTAGTTCTGTTGGTAGTTACATCACCCAACTAGATCCCAGAGGACACACTATCAGGGTTTTACCCTAACTAACCCAAACCTTGGCAAACACACGTGTTTGCAAACTCACCTTGTTAGGCAGTTCTATTTGGGAAGACATTTTTCACTCAGAGGCTTACTCATCTATAGATAGGGGGCTTGGGCCACTCTGCTGAATCCTAGGCCCATTCTGGTTTGTTGAACACTCTCGGTGTATTTGGGGGCAGCTTCATAGAATACCTAAGGCTGGGTATTTTGGTCCAGAGACTTCGTGCTGATGGTTCTAATGGCTGGGAGATGGGTCCAGGCTCAGGTGATTCCATCTGACCATTCAGCCTCATCCCTGGCAGGAGGTAGGGGAGGGAGTGTAGTGGCATTTCAATAGTATTTCAATAAATCGAGACTGCCTGAAGATCTGAGAGTAAAACAGTCCCACTGGTCAGCCTTACAGACCAGGTTATGGCAACACACGTCTTTAGTTACCACAGAAATCGGGTGGTGCCTGCCTTTAATCCCAGCCCTAGAGAGGACTATAAGATGCGGGGAGACAGCTCTCAGACACAGCAGTTTTGCTATTTCAGACTGAGGTCAAGGTAAGAGCCAGTGGCTGGCTGTTTTGCTTTTNGAGAGTAAAACAGTCCCACTGGTCAGCCTTACAGACCAGGTTATGGCAACACACGTCTTTAGTTACCACAGAAATCGGGTGGTGCCTGCCTTTAATCCCAGCCCTAGAGAGGACTATAAGATGCGGGGAGACAGCTCTCAGACACAGCAGTTTTGCTATTTCAGACTGAGGTCAAGGTAAGAGCCAGTGGCTGGCTGTTTTGCTTTTCAGACCTTCAGATTAAGCACCAATTTCTGACCCTGGGTTTTTATTAATTGTGCTCCGAGGGCAAAGAGAGGATACACATGTATACAAGGGGCATCTATAAAGAAGGGACTGGATGCTTCCTATCCTTGTGACAAGGACCCAAATGCATGCCTATGGAGCCCTCCAGCCCTTTCCTCCTCCGTGAGACCCCTGTCTCCAACACCTCTGAATTGAGGGTTACATTTCCAGCCCAGAGACCTCCAGGACACAGTCATCAGAGCTTCAACAGCCACCTTCATAAAAGTCCCCCTCTCGCCGCACCGTAAGAGTGTGGAATTATCAGCTGGGGGAGTGAGCAGCCTGCCAGAGGTAGGGTAGAATCTGAATCCAGGCCTTTCCCCCCAAACCCGCCTCTCAGCCACCATTGCTCTGTGCTGCCTCCCCGACAAGTCACGGCCACAGAAGGCATGGGGTTTGAAGTTCCTTCCTGAATTTTTCAAAACACTATAAAAGTTTAATACGGAAAAGCGTTAAAGACTCCCACAAAACATACTGTCTGCCTCAGCCCTGGGATGTGTTTCCTCCCATGGGACCAGAAGCAGAATCGCCCCGTTGCGTGAAGGAACATATGTATCTGGCTTGTCTAGTGAATCCAGCTAATAAAGCAAATTAAAGATTAAAGGCCTGGGCTAGTGCCCTCTCAGAGGTAGGGCTCAGCTTTCTGGCTCCCATCCCAGCCCTTGCTTCTCCCCTCCACACTCCTTCATCACTACCCGCCAAGGACTCAAGACACATAGACGGAAATGGCCTCTGAATGGGGTCCCCAAGGGCATCACAACTGCAAATAAGTCTTAAGCAAATGCTTGAGTGTTCAGTGGGTTTTGCTAAAGAGCGTGGGGGAGCAGAAGTAGCCTTCAAGCCTTGCTCTTCAAGGATGCTTATCGCCTTCGAATCCTGATGGAAAAGTCAGGAGGGAAACTGATGGGACTAAAGAGGCATACCATTATTCCATGCCAAAAAGAGGCCAGCAATCTCACTTCTACCTTCTAGACGCTGGAATTCCGTCCTCAAAATTTCATCATACCACTCAGTTTGGGTGTGGGTTCACTATAGAAAGGACTGCAATAATGAGGGGATGTGGGTAAACCCTAGATAGCAAGGCTGGTGAGATGAGGCTAGAACACATAGGGTGGGGAGAAGGCTTGATGGGTGAAAGTGCCTGCCACACAAGCATGAAGACCTTTGTTGGGCTCCCCAGAACTCATGTAAAGCTGGATGCATAGTAAGTATGTCTACAATGCCACCACCCCTATATTTATGTAGATGGGAGGTAGAAACGGGAGAATCCCCATATCAGCAAGCCTGGCATACACAGCAGGAAATCAACAAGGAGACTCTGTCACAAACAAGGCAGAAGACAAGGACTGGCTTGGTTAGGAGTCCATTGCCATGGAAAGCAACCGTGACAATGACCAAAAGCAACATGAGAAGGAAAAGGCTTATTTAACCTCATAGTTTCCAGTCCATCATGAAGTGAAGTAAGGGCAGGAGCTCAGGGCAGGAACTGAAACAGAGGCCATGTAGGGATGTCGTTTACTGGCTTACCCCCATGGCTTGCTCAACCTACTTTCTTATATACTCCAGGACCACATCCCAGGGGTGGTGCCACCCACAGTGATATGGGCCATCCCACATCAATCATTAATCAAGAAAATTCCCCCACAGATATGCCACAGTTCAATCCAGTGGGAGCATTGTCTCAGTTGAGCTTGCCTCTTCCCAGGAGACTCTAGTTTGTGTCAAGTGGACAGAAAAAAAAATCCAGGACAAGGACCACTATCCATGCTTATTAATCTGTCCCCCATGTGTGTGCAGCGGCACACATATACCTGCATTTACATATGCATATATGCGCATACAATTATATATGCATATATACACAAATGCTCCACACATGTGCATACATATTATAGGGAGAGACAGAGAGAGAGACAGAGAGAGACTAACAGAACAGACACAAACCCAAGGATGGCCATGCAAGAATACAGGGAGAAGTCAGAGAGGTCTCAGGCAGAACCAGCCCCATGGACCTTGAACTTTCAGTAGCCAGGCTATGATATGGCACACTTCCATTGCTTAAGTCACCCAGCAGCCATATGACAGCTTTATTCATAAATGAATGCCAGGCCTCTCAGAGGTTTCTGCAGGAGACTAGCACCTGCGTGCCTCTCCCATGTAGAGAAAGTCATTGTCAGAAGAGACATCTAATTTTGCAGGATAAGCCGAAGCTAGGTAGGTACTCCATTAGGAAGATACTGAGGTCTGGAAGTTCAGTGGCTGTTGGATTCCAGAGGCGCACAAGCAATGGCGGCAGAGACTTCTAAGAGACACCACGATACCATGCAGAAGGAAATGCAAAAGGGAAATTGGGGTTATTATGACCTGGTGCCATGTCCCTCAGTCACTTTGAGGCTTACAGGACAGCACCCGTCTGTGACCTGTGCAGTGTGGAGACCGGCCCCATTGCACTGCAGGACCCCAGTAGATTTCAGCTGCACTTGATCCATCTGATTCTAGAACCTCATAGAAAGATAAAGCCACCCTGTGGTCCTTGCTCTATTAATGAAGCAAGGGCTTTCTTGGGATCCTAACCCTTGGGGATCATGAAGAATGGCCTGGCTCTTCCAGGGTCTCTGGTCACAGACATCTCACCCAACCCGGCAATCAGCCCTGCTCTCCCAGCTCTCTTGCGTCCCTATACATAGTGTGCTCTCTGCTCCGTCATACATGTGAGGGAACACAGCCCAGGGCAATCAGGACTTTGTGCCTCCATTGCCTTACACTGAGTTCTCAGGCTGGTTTCCTGTCTTAGCCATATTTCTTCATTCGTTCCATCAGGTGTCACTGAAGCCCACGGGGACTTTTGTGATCCAGCCCCAAACAGGGATTTTTTTTTGGTCCTTGGAGCCCTTCAGCTTGGATGTAAGGCTGTCATCTCTGGGCTCACCTTCTCTCCCTTTTCAATATCTCGAGGTCAGTAAGCATCCTAAAGCTCTGTGTAAGTGGAATGGTGTAGTGATAGGGGAGTGGGCCTGTTTTTTGTTTTTCCCATGCATATGAATAATTTGCATTGGTATGGATTTTAAGGTCAATTTTGTTATATGTAT
>LOJH01038117.1:289-20435 GCA_001685095.1 Ellobius talpinus | reverse complement strand
AAGGTAGTCATCAATCTGGTTATAGTAGAAAGTCAGTTCAGGTACCTTCTCCACTATTGCTTAGGGTCTCAACTAGGGTCATCCTTATGGATTGCTGGAAAATTCCCTAGTATCAGATTTCTTGCTAGCTCCATAATGGCTCCCTCAAACAAGATATCTCTTTTCTTGCTCTCTCTCTCTGTCCTTTCCCCATCTTGGCCATCCAATTCCCTCATGTTCTCTTCCCCTGCCTCCTTAGCCCTTCTCCCTCCCCTTCCACTCCCCCCCACCACAGTACCAATTTTCTCAGGAGATCTTGTCTATTTTCCATTTCCGGGGATCCATGTATGTATCTCTTAGGGTTCTCCTTGTTGCCTAGCTTCTCTGGGGTCGTGGACTGTAGGCTGGTAATCCTTTGTTTGAGGTCTAATATCCACTTATGAGTGAGTACATACTATGCCCAAAAGATGGATCTGTTACTCATGCATATTTTTTAGCTGTGACCCTTTCATTGTCTATCACAAGCGACCAGATTTACGTCTTAAATCCCTCGGGAAGGAAACTCTCACATCAGAGCATACAGATGGCTCTCAGCATATTTTGCTGACTTGGTGCTAGTCATCTAACGCTGTGTATTGGAAACTTGAACAAAGATGATGTTTGGGGTCCTCATGCCCATGAGCATGTTTTTACCCCAGTCCTAAAGAAGTACGTGCACCACACTGGTTCTGGTGGCAAAGCTCCTCCTCAAACCCAGGACAGCAGTCTCCCCTTCCTCGAGTAGAAAAGAACTAGAATTGTAGTTGGTAATTCTACAGGATGGCAAGTACTGCACTTCCACACCATAGTTGCTTTACTATATTTTAACGTCAGGGTTTAGAAGGCATTTACATATTTGAGGAAAAGTTAGAACTATCACTCACTTAGTTAACTATCACTAAGGTAGTTCCCTGTAAATATGTTTACATTTTTAACTTTTTTAACATTTATGTATTTGTACATATGCATGTTCATACATGTGCATGCTCACATACATGTGAAGATACCAGGACATCCTGCAGAAATCGCTTCTCTAGACAGCGTGGGTTCTGTGAAGTGAACTCGCGTCATCAAGCTTGGTGGCAAGTGTCTCAATCCACCGATCAATCTCATGGGCCCCTTTATATCTTTTTGTGACAAAATTTAAAACCTACTGAAATTATAAGGAAAAAATGTGAGGTCTGGAAAAATGCTAATATTTCTGTGCTTAAGAGAGAGATCAAAACTAATGTTTTAAGGACATCAGCAGCTCATTGAACAGAAACAAATAGGGGAGAGGAGAGTTTGGGGTTTCCTTTTTGTTTGTTCCCCTTGGCCTAATCCTTTCACATAAATCCAAACACCCCAATCCACTGAATGTTAACACCACCTCCCGGAAAAAGCAGGAACCATCACATAGGGTACCCTTCATCTTTTCTACCCTAGAGCCAACTGGGGGCTCCTGTTCTGTACCAGCCCCTTGTTCCCTTTCCCATTCACAGAAGCCCTGCTCTCCCAGTCACTCCCCTTCGAATTCCACTCACAGCCTGTATCACTGTTTCAGATATCTTGTCTGTGAGTACAATGACCCTATCAGAGGTTGTTAGGCATTCTCAACTTAACTAGCATCACAAAATGGCTCATCAAGTAGTATCACTAACCTCTATCCCAACAGCAGTAGGACTCTTTGTCCTCAAAATCTGAGGAGCTTTGTGTATTTGGTTAAGCCTTGCAGTTTTTGCCTGTCCAGAACTAGGTAGAAATTAGAGCTCAATTGTGCACTTTCCTGATAAATGTAGTAGGAGGCAGCTGCTCTTATATTTATTGGCCACTCCAGCCTCATCAGCTAGAGCTTGCCTGTTTTATAGCCTTTGTCCTTTTGGGGGGGAATGTCGAAATGATTTCTAGTTTTCTATATAGTCTGTAAGCAACAATTGTGTCGATTAAATGCTATGCAAAGTTCTTTTCAATCTCCCAAACTTGGTTGATGATGCCTTTGATATCTTAGACTTTAAACTTTTGGTGGGTTTTGTTTACTTGCTTTGTTTCATTTTTTATTTCAGTGCAGTTCTTCTGCCACTGGGCTCCATCCCCAGCCCTGAGATTATAACCTTTCAATAACCAGAATAGCATCCATTATGATCTATGCTTTTTGTTCTTTCTTTTTGAAAACCACTCCTTGCCATGGTGTTACAAAATCCTGTCCTGTTTTTTACAACTGTGTTGTAAAACTATGCTGTTTCAATTTTTCTTAAATCCCCCAGGGAAGGCGGGGGTGTGTGTGTGGAGGGGGTGTTGTAGTGTTAGGTGGCTACAATTTCCTTCTACACTTACTCCTTTATCTTTGCTTTTCCTCAACCCTAAGATAGACCAGAAATTATCAGAACTGATAAAGTAAGAAGAGACAAGCTCTAAAACATATCTGATGGGCCCAAGGTCATGCATTCTGTCTGGGGCCAAGAATATCAAAGTGAACCTTCCTTTTTAAATGCTTCCGGGCATATCAGGTTCATCAACATTTCCATGTGAGTCTTATCTTTTCCCCTCACTTCAACTCTGGCCTTGCTGCTCCTCTCCTTGCCTTCCGGTCCAGTTTTGGCTCCTGAGGCAGCCTTTTCCAACCCACAGCTGGCTGTACATCACAGCTCCCTCCCCCAAGCAGAGGTGGGAGTGTTATCAGTCTACCTGCAGCACTGGGCAGTTGCTACTGTGCTGGCTGAACTTCATCTGAAGCCAGAAGCTGTGCACATTAGCTCAGTATCTCCCTGTATGCCTTAGTCATTGATGATGACCTAAAATCCTTTTGTTTGTACCTCTGTTATGGTCCTCAGGCTGAAACCAAGGATGCTGCTGCTAAATATTAGCCTTATGCAGCCCCACTACCACACACACTAATAACAAAGAATTATCAAGACAGATTATCTGCAGCCGAGGCTGAAAACCATGGACCTAGAATATGTTACTTTCACCCATGAGATCCAGCCCCGCAGAACACCATTACAGGAGTCAGGGGTGCCCCAGTGGAGGACCCCTGCTTCCAAAATTAGCTGTAATTTAACTTTGAAAGGGAGCCCCCGTGATACATACGCACGCACGTCAGAGTTTGAGAGTCACCCTCCCAACCCAGGTGCCACCCCAAGCAGACAACAAATCCTCAAATCCTATCCTTATAGCCCACCTGGAAAGATTGGCCTGATCTTCCATCTCTACTGCAACTTTCTAAAATCAGGACTTTGCAATTTTGTGTCTCAGCTAGCAATTGCCTTCTAAGATGACCTCTCTTTGGTTCTGGTAAGCTGCTTAAGAAGTAATAAAACATTGTAAGAAGGGAAAAGCGTTGGGCACACCCTTGCCAGAGGAACACACACATACCATGTACCTGCTTTGATCACATTGCATACAGTCCCAAGGAGTTGGAAGAGCCCTCAGGGACTCTCCAGACCCTTCCAGGCTAGATCTGCCACCTTAGTCTTCCTTCAGAGTATTGGTGCTCAGTTAGGGTTGGGGTAGGGTTAGAGTTGAGGTTAGGGTAGGGTTGAGGTTAGGGTTAGTGTTAGGATTCAGGTTGTGATTAGGGTTAGAGTTAGGGTTGAGGCTGGGTTTGAGGCTATGGTTTGGGTGGTGTTAAGGTCAAGGTTGATGTTAGGTTTGAAATTAGGTCTAGGGTTGAGTTTGGGGTTGGGGTAGAGATTGGGGTTGAGGTTAGGTTTGAGGTTAGTGTTGGTTTTACAGTTGAAGTTGAGGTTAGGATTAGAGTTTGTTTTCAAGTTGGAGTTGGAATTTTGGTTGAGGTTGGGTTGGAATTTGGGTTGAGGTTAGGGTTGGAATTTTGGTTGAGGTTAGGGTTGTTTTGGGGATTGGGTTAGGTTTGGTGTTGGGCTTAGGGTTAGGATTGGGGTTGAGTTTGTTGTTGCAGTTAGGTTTGGATTTGAGGTTGGGTCAGAGTTAGACTTGTGTTCGGGTTAGGATTAGGGTTTAAATTAGTTTTGGTGTTTGAGTTAGGTTTTGACTTAGGGTTGGAGTTATGGTTGGTATTAGGATTAGGATTGGAGTTGAGGTTAGGGTTAGTGTTAGGATGTGGTTGGTTGGTATTGGGGTTATGGTTGTGGATGTGGTTGGGATTTGTGTTGGATTTTAGGTTAGAGTTAAGTTTGGGAATTGTGTTGGGTTGAGGTTAGAGCTAGCATTAGAGTTGGGGTTAGGGTTAAGGTTTGGGTTAGGGATAGGATTCCCAGTATAGCTCATATGTGGGTATCCAGACACTCCAAGTTCCTTTGCTGCCTGTCCCTGGACTAGCACCACCCGCTCTAGCCCACCAAGTACACAGTAGTGGCATGTGTGCTTGTACTCTGCCACACCAGATTTTGAATTTTCTGTCTCCTATCCAGTCCTTCCCTCCCCTGCCTGGTCTGGTCTCACCCTGTTCTACCTTTCAGAGTTCAATATGTCTGCCTTTGAAAACTTTACCGAGCGTTCATCTCCATCCCTGTCTCATACTCCTCTTTTTCAGTCTTCTCTCATATATTCCATAACAACCACAATTTCCCCTCCTTCCACTCCTCCTAGTTCCTCCCTGCAACTTCCCCTCTTCCCCAGATCCACTCCTGCTCCATACTCCATTTCCCTTCAGAAAGGAGCAGGCCTCCAAGGGAAAACAATTAAACGTGGCGATCAAGTTGCAGCAAGTCTAGGCACATACCTTCATATTAGGGCTAGATGTAGGGAGAAATCTATCTCAAAGACAAACAAAGGAGTCAGAGACAACCCCGCCCCCACCGTTAGGAGTTCATTAGAACACCAAGTTGCACAACCATAATATATATGCAGAGGACCCTGCTCAGACCCCTATAGGCTCCCTGATTGTCAGTTCAGTCCCTCAGATTCTTTTAACCCCTTAGTTCATAAAGTTTCCTTCTGCCAAAGCCCTTCCTTGAGTGAATTATGGGCTATGTGTGTGTGTACACACAGGTATATATGTGTGTATCACAAGCCTCCATGGATCAGAAAGGCTATCTTTCATCCTTGCAACCTCAGTGCCTGGCACAGACAAAAGTTCATTAGAGATTGCTAATAAATTTTATGAAACAATAGACTAGCATTCTTTTCACTCCGTCACATTGCTTTCCAATGTATGCTTTGGTTGCTTGGTATTTTTCCCTTGTAAATAAAAGTGCGCTGGTTTATCTTCATCAAGTATATTTTCATGTTCCTAAAACACATTGTATTTATTAAAAGGTTGAAACTATAATCACAATGTCAAGCAAATGTCTTGATGTCTCCTCCCTTCTGTGGAAATGTACCCCAAGATTTGTGTTCCAAAACCACTGCTCCTGATGCCCAGGCCCAGCTTCCCTGAGTACCTTTCCCTAGAAATGAGTGCCAAACTGTTCTGGGTTGGTTGAGGGAGGGGAGACTTTAGAAACACTTGTCCATGCAAGAATGTCTAACTGGTAAAATTTACCAGGAAAGAGAAATCTGATCTTGGATTAGGACTAATGAGAAAATAAAACAAAACAAAAACAAAACTTTGAGCCTCCTGGTGGAGATTATGAAAGAACTGAGCCACCAATCCTCACTAAAACCCAAAATGTGCACCCCTCATCATCTTCAACCAGAGAAACACTGGGGACATTGTTTATTGAGAATCACTCTTACAAACAAATAACTATTCTGGGGAGGGTTTTCTCACATCTTCTACATTTTTTCCATTACAGTGACTCTTTCTGCCCTCTAAAACAAACAAACAAGAAATGTCTTTTGCTTTTAAAATGCCACCTCTTTAACACTTTGATTTAGTGCCCTTTGGCTATAAGCCTTCTGGCCATAGGCCAAATGGTCAGCTCCTCCCCAGAGCCTTGGCAAGACGGGGAACCTGGACCACGGTTCAGGAAGCCTGCAGGGACCTCTACGTGTCAGCTACCTCCTGTCCTGCTTTCCCTCCTTAAATAGGGGGCTCCACAAAGTGCCCCCTTCCCTTCCTCAGGGACAGAAGCTGGGTTGACAATCTCACTCTCAACCCCCACCTCCGAATAGGGTGGAGGCAGATCCTTCTGGGGACCAACTTAGAGGAAGCAGTCCACAGTCTGGGAAAACACCAGCAATGAAGGAAACAAAACAACCCCTTTCATTCCCAAAACCCCTGAATGTCCTGCATTCCAGCTGCCCGAGACTGTCACTGTCCATCGGAATGGTCCCAGAGATACCAGAAACATATCTCTAGGCCTCACAGAAAGGAAGCGCTTCTGCAGTGTTGGCAGGGTGGCATGACTCCTTCAAGGTTCAAGTCTTCTGTTGCAGGTGTGGCTCAGGACTCGGCCCCCAGCACTGCGGTAAAACTATAAAGACTGGCTCTGTCTTGAACAAGTCCCCACAGCTTTTGTCTCTGCCGCTGTGTAGGGTCGGTGGAGGCACCGATAAAGCCTGCCTGGCAGCAGCTTGTCTTCACTCCATTTAAGAAGTTTTGCTTAAATTACCAAGATAAGAACTAAATGCCTTGAATTCGCTTTGCTAAATGAAGAATAGCTTTCACACACACCATTTTATACTCGGACACAATTCTCTGGGAAAAAAAACTGCTCTAGCTTGTTGTGTTCCCAGGTTCTGACTAGAAATAAAAAACCAATATTAAAGACATAATTTTTCCTTTCAGTCTACAGAACTCGTCGCTACACATCCCTTCAAGGGTTTGATGTGTGTGTATATGTATGTATGCTTGCAAGTATTTGTGCATGTGTATACTTATGCAAATATATGTGTGTATATACATAACATATATATATGTATATGATGAAGGTATGGTATTTGTTTTTCAGATTGGGGAACAAATAAATACTTTTGATTTGGGTATCTGCCCAGTTGCACACAAAATCAACTGAAAGCAATTAAAATACAAAATTGCACACACATGTATATGCATGCATAGAAGTATACACACAAATACTAATATATAGAAGTGCATGTATTAAAAGTTAAACTAATATATTTATCCTTGTATAATGACCTTCCAAATGTTTAATCATTCAGCATTTGCGGTGCTCTTTCTCTTCCTGGGGTGATAAACTGATAGACTGACACAGAAGAACCCAGGGTATGCAATTCAAATCTGGCCAGGAAAGCAACAGTTCAGCGATGCAAACCTTTGCATCCAAGGATGCCCTGTTTCTCTTTGACTCCCAGGTTAGCTATTCCTTTCCATTAAAGAGCTTCCTGTTTTGCTCTGTGGCGGCCTTTATCATGCTGGACTCTTGGCCGCACTATTTTTGTTCTGCTTTTTTCTACCAGCAAAATCATTGCACCTGAATGAGAAACTGTTTTCTTTCTTTTTTTTCCTTTTAAATAAGTTTTCTCATAGAATCGATGACAGAAGAAGATTAATTGTTTGTTTTCAATACCAGCTTTTTTTTCTTCCCCTGGTTCTATTTTTGAAACAATTTTATTTTTGGATGTCCTGACTGGGATGATGCGAAACTGGAAAGACTGGTGCACATTTTATTGACCCCCATTTCCGCTTATAAAGGATGTCCCCACTAATCTGTCATTTACAGGGCAGACAAAGGCCAGAGGCAGGGAAGCCATGCCAGATGGTGTGCAGGAGACAATCCCACCAGACGCTTTATGTTTTGTTCGTTGTTTTTAAGATTATGGGCTACGGGGAGGGAAAAAACACACGGGCATCCCTATTCCAAGCTGAGCTAAAGTAAATGTTTAGCGGACCATGAATGGAACGGTAGAGCCAGAAAAGAGAAGGAAGACGGAGCAAGTGAATGAAATGATAGGGATAGATACCTGGATGAATGAATGAAAATTAAGGATATTTTATTTAAAAGCGAAGAAAATATAAAAATGCATCCCTTTGGAAACTATATGAAATATATAGTGAATATCTCCTCCTACTCTGCTTTGCAGAGAAAAAAGTCCTGTTCTGTCTGTATCTTTTGCAATTTTGTCTGATTTTGTCTTTATCGCATTATATTTTCTGCCTGCCACATAAATTTCCACAGAAGTGCATTGTCTGTGATGATCTGCATTTCTTTATTTCCACCCGTGTTTCAGGGATGTCTCTTCAACCAGTAGACAGCTTCCCTTGCTTCCCTTTAATCATGATGCGATATGTCGCCACCACATAAATTGTTAGACTCCCAGAAAAAATTACACACTTGGAGTATACTGCAGTGCTTACTTCACAGGTATAAAGCATGGGGTGCAACCCCGGAACCCCTAAAAAAGAATAGAATGCTTTCAGAGCCGCAGAAGGCCAAGATTTGGATCCTGGCACACACGCATGTGCACACGGACACATAAAATAAAAATAATAGTTTTTAAAAAGAAAATTCTGTATAACATTAATATCAATAGTGCAGTGCTATGGTGTATTTTCTTCTAAGCAGGCTATATGTCTGTCTACACTATTTGAAGAATTAATTTAGCCTTTCTACTTTCTCTATTGGTATGCCATTTTTTCTTTATGAAAATTCTGAAGGTAACTTTTTGTCTTTTTTAATGTGGCAATACTTCCTCTCAGTCTGCCCCTTGCTTTTTAACTTTGAAAGCTTTAATCTTTTTCAACACTTACATATTTTTCTGTAGTAAAATCTAATAATTTGTTTTATTTATACTTTATATAACCCTGAGCAGACTTCCCCATTTCCATGGGTTAAGCACACATTTGACAATGGCGTCCTCAGCATTTAAATGTGTAATGCTGGCCATGTGCTCATCTGCAGGAACCCCGTTTTCCTTTGGGGGGGTGTTTGTTGTTGTTGTTGTTGTTGTTGTTGCTGTTTTTTCTTTTTGTTTTTTGGTTTTGTTTGTTTGTTTCAGACAGCATTTCTCTAAGTAGTCCTGGCCATCCTGGAACTTGCTCTGTAGATCTGACTGACCTCAAACTCACAACAATCCACCTGCCTCTGCCCCCAGAGTGCTGGGATTAAAAGTGTGTGCCGCCACCACCTGGCATAGCTCCCATTTTCCAGGCACTTTGAAAATCTAATAATGAGTATGTAACTTGTTTCTACTGATGAGTTAGGGTAGACGCGGGGGTGCTGCTCCGTGCTATTTTTACTCCGCCCACAAGGGCCAGTTTTAGACACCCCCCCTCCAGCTCTTGCTGACCAGAACCTCAGAACAAAATGCTCCAAATTACACAGGAACAGAATGAAGGGACGTTGACACTGAGGTCCCACCTGGAAGGGAGCCACCCTGGCTTTGCCGGACCCTTCTTAGACTCTGTGGAATAGAAAACCTTTCCCATAGTAAGCCACTGTAATTTGAAAAAAATGTTATTGCAATATAATTTCTGCATTTGGATGTTCATTTTATCTTCAATTTTCATATTAACACGCTGTGAGAATAACTTTTTGCAAAATATTTTTACTGTACAATTTAGGTTTCAATGTAATTTAATGTGTACCAGCATTTGCCTATACGTATGTCTGTACCACATACATGCCTGGAGGTTTGACAGTCACATGGGCCTTGAAGACTTACTTTGTTTAGTCAGTGCTCACATTCGTTTGTGAGACTGTATGAAGTATGCACACCCATGCACACTCTTGCTCTGAGGCAGGGTCTCTCCTGAGCCTGTCTCCAACCCCCTCAGAGGCGGTCTGACAGGAATGCATGGGATGCTTATCATTATGTGGGTGTTGAGATTTTGAGTCCTTACAATTGCATAATACCATTCGTAATCACTGAGCCATTTCTCCAGCCCCTATTTTATGCTTTTAAAAACTAAATCACCATTTTTAGCAACCAATTTTAACATTGGTTACCAGTTTGCAAACTGCACTGGCTGGTTTTGTGTGTCGTCTTGACACAAGTTAGAGTCGTCAAAGAGGAAGGAGCCTCAGTTGAGGAAATGCTCCATGAGATCCAGCTGTAAGGCATTTTCTCAATTAGTGATTGAAATGGGGGAGGGCCCAGCCTATGGTGTGTGGTACCACCCCTGAGCTGGTCCTGGGTTCTATAAGAAAGCAGGCTGAGCAAGTCATGGAAAGCAAGCCATTAAGAAGCACCCCTCCATGACATCTGCATCAGCTCCTGCCTCCAGGACCCTGCCCTGTTTGAGTTCCTGTCCTGACTTCCTTCAGTGATGAACAGCAAGGCTGAAGTGTAACCCAAATAAACACTTTCCTCCCCAACTTGCTTTCTGGTCATGGTGTTTCATGACAGCAATGGAAACTCTAAGACGCAAACTTTGATCAGAACTCCTTTTTTTTGGCTTTTCAATACCCTGTTTCTTTTCCTTTCTTTCTTTTCTTTTATTATTTTTACTACACTATACAATTTTCCCTGCTCCCCTCCCTTCCTTCCCTCTCCTCTTCTACCCTGTCCCATGACCCCCATGCTCCCAATTTACTCAGAACATCTTATCTTTTTCTCCATCCTATGTAGATCCATGTATGTCTCTCTCAGGGTCTTTGTTGTCTAGGTTCTCTGGGGTTGTGGACTGTAAGCTGGTTTTTCTTTGCTTTATGTCTAAAAGCCACTTAAGAGTGAGTACATATTATATTTATCTTTCTGGATCTAGGTTACCTCCCTCCATGTGGGTTTTTTCTAGATCCATCCATTTCAAGGTGTCATTATTTTTTAGTGCTGAGTAGTACTCTATTGTATAAATATACCACATTTTTTTATCCATTTTCAGTTGAGAGGCATCTAGGTTGTTTCCAGGTTCTGGCTATTATGAATAATGCNGGTTTTTCTTTGCTTTATGTCTAAAAGCCACTTAAGAGTGAGTACATATTATATTTATCTTTCTGGATCTAGGTTACCTCCCTCCATGTGGGTTTTTTCTAGATCCATCCATTTCAAGGTGTCATTATTTTTTAGTGCTGAGTAGTACTCTATTGTATAAATATACCACATTTTTTTATCCATTTTCAGTTGAGAGGCATCTAGGTTGTTTCCAGGTTCTGGCTATTATGAATAATGCTGCTATAAACATAGTTGAGCAGCCATGTGTCCCTTTTAGAAAGTTCTCTTCTCCTTAGATGGCCCCACATTGCCTGTGTTCAAAACAGGGTCCTTCTTGGACTTTTCAGGATTAAAGAGATACCTCTTCCCCTAGCTATCTGGACAGGTTACCCCCAAAAGGACTCAATCAGAGGGAATACAGCATGAATTGTGTTGTGAGATATTAGTAAAAATAAATAAATGAATGAATGCATAAATAAATAAAGATAAATAAATAAGTAGAAATAGCCAAGTGTCTACTGACAGATGAATTAATAAACAAAACACTATGCCATTGACTGGATCTCCAGACCACAGCCACATATTTAACCAACTATGGATTGACAATTACAAGCTTAAAATTACTAAATAAGGTATAATGGCTATTTGTTAGAGGAAATTAGAGAAAGATTTCCAAGGTTTGAAAAAATATGTGTTGCAATGATTTCAAATAACGATCTTTTTAAAACTTCTGGCCACACACTGGAAGTCTGAGGTGGAAATTTCAATGGCCTACATAACAAAGCAATTCTTTTCTCTTGTATGTTTCTAAGGGGGAAGGACTCTAGGTTAGTGTATGACCTGTATTACAAAACATGATGCATACATGTGTTCAACACATGACCTGGGCTATATGTCAGAAGTCAGGAAGGCTCTAGGCATAAAACTCTGATTTAAGCTGCTTCTGACTCCAAGCAGTGAGGACCTGGCCTTGCTTTCTCAGACTGCTTAGGTCATGAAGGGCGTGGCTACTCTAACACTATTAGTATGCCATTTACAGTATATTAGATATAAAGAAATTTAGAAACTATTGAAAGTATAAAGGACAATATGTGTAGGTGATATGAAAATACTGGACCACCTTGTACAATGGTCTTGAGCATCTATGGATTTCCCATTTGAAAAGCCAAGAACCAATTGCTTGTTTATGCCAATAGACAACTGTGTTGCTGCTGCTAATGCTGTTGTTGTTGTTTTACTCTTTACTCTTTGGGGGGTCTGCCACCCAGCTCCCAAAGAATCACACATGGAGACTTATTCTTTCCTATGAATGTTTGGCCTCAGCTTGACTTATTTCCTGCCAGCTTTTCTTAACTGAATTATCCCATTTACCTTTTGCCTCTGGACCTTTATTTTTCTTTATTCTGTATGCCTTTCTTTACGTCTTACTTTGTGACTTGCTGCGTAGCTGGGTGACTGGTCCCTGATGTCCCCTCTCCTTCTTTTCTCGCTCTCTGGTTCTCTCTTTTTCTCCTAGTTTATTTTCTCTGCCTGGCAGCTCTACTTATTTCTCTCTCCTGCCTAGCTATTGGCCATTCAGCTCTTTAGTAGATCAATCAGGTGTTTTAAACAAAGTAACACAGCTTCACAGAGTTAAACAAATGCACCATAAAGGAATGGAACCCATCTTTGCATCATTAAACAAATATTCCACAGCATAAGCAAATGTAACACATCTTAAACTAATATTCCACAACACAATTATGTATACAGAAAGTAGAACACTATTCAACTTTGCAACGCATAGGAAGTCTAATATAAGAATGAAGGGAAATAAACTGTGGCATGGGCCAGCTTAAGTGGATTTCACTAGACCCATGGGAACTGAGTGGATAAAGCTAGTCCCTACAGATCTCATACCATTTGAATATATGTGTGTGTGTATGTGTGTGTGTGTGTGTATATATATACATATACATATATGCATGCGCCTGTGTTAGCCACCATACCCAAATATAGGAGATCATCAACTTACAAAGAGAAAAAGTTCATTTTGGCTCATGGTTTCGGAAGTTCCAGATCATAGTTGGCCCCATGGCTTTAGACTTGTGGTGAAGTAGCACATCACAACAGAATACACAGGACAGGAGATGCTAGCTTTGCAGCTCCACGTTAATAAAAGAAAAAGGAAGAGACCAGTATTCATGGTCTCCATGAAGGGCATGCCCCAGTGCCTTGAAAACTCCTTCCAAACCCCATTATCTTAATGTTTCTACTACCTCCTACAAATGCCTACCTTGGTACTAACCCTGTATTTAACACATGGTCCTGTGGGAGGCGCTCCAGATCTGAACTACAGCAATACCATTATTAATGGGACAAAACAAGAGAAATGGGAAACAGTCTAATTGTAGACAGGAGTTAGATGGTGGAACAAGTACATCTAAAACAGAGCAGTATAAGGAAGCTCTGCTTTGATGTACAGTTCTGGGGTGGTGGTTGTTACCCCAGCCTAGATAGGAAGAAGCACCTCTTGAGATATGGAGAAATGAGAATGGTCTACAAACTCCGAATGATCAGGAGAGGTTTTCTGGAAATCTGAACTAGTTTTAAGTCTTCCCTATGTTAGGGGAAACTAATCAATCTATTGCTATTAAAATGCCACTCAATATGGTTCTACCAACACAGGAGGTCCCATCTATTCCTACTTCTCAGGTTTATCATGATGGACGGCCAGGCTTGCCAAATCCTTTGCACCATCCATATGACCTTGTGACTCTCATTCCTTTTACCTCCTTTCTTTTTCACCATCAGAGCTTTTTATGAGAGAATTATTAGGAGAAATGAAATTTTAAGTTTTATGTATTCTTTGGTAATTTCATACCTGAATACAAGGTGTTTAGATCCCATCCACCACCCACTCCCCCTCTACTCCTTCTGGGCCTCCTGATCCCTCCCAACTTTGTGTTCTCCCCATCTCTTTTCTTGTTCAATCCACTGAATTTAATTTGTGCCGCCATATATGCATGGGCGTAAGGCACTATTCACTGGAGCATGAACAACCTACCACGAGTTATACAACTAAAAAAAAGAAAGGCTTATCAGGCAGTGTTGGTGCAAGGCTTTAATCCCAGCTCTTGGGAGGAAGAAGCAGGCAGATCTCTGTGAGTTCAATGCCAGCCTGGTGTACAGAGCAGCCAAGAGTACCCAGAGAAACCTGTCTTGAAGAAGAAGAAGGAAGAGGAGGAGCAGATTTCCACTGCCAATAGTTCCTAGCTAGGGGTGGGACCTCATGATTCCCTCTCCACACTGAAGTGTTGCTTAGCTCGGTCATGTGCAGCTCTTGGGCCGTTGCTGTGAGTTCTGAGATGAAATGGTTTCGTCATATTCAGAAGACCCTGTTTCCCAACCATCCTCCCAACCTCTAACTCTTGCAATCTCTCCATTCCCCTGAGCCCTATGAGGGGAAAGATAGAATATAGATGTCCCAGTTAGGGCTGGCACTCCACAGCCACTTACCCTCTGTACTTGGATCAGTTTTGCGGCACCTTATTAATCAACAGCCTTGGCATAAAGAAGCTTCTCCGATGAGGGATCAGAGTTGCACTAGTCTATATGTACAAGGAGAGATATTTAGAAGCTGGTTTGATGCTATGACCCTTCACCTAAATAGTAATAGTAGAACTTAAGAACAGCTTAAACAAATAGTTCTTGGCCAGGTTTACAGTACCAAGGATAAGTTCCCTCCCGTAGAATGAGCTTTAGGTCCTTTAGGTCCAATTAGAAAGCTATTGGTTGCCGCCATAATATCCATGCCACTATTGTATTCCCAGGACAGTCATTATTGTATCTCACAGGGTTACAGCTGAGTAAGACTCTTGATAGTTTCTCCCCCAGCAACAGGAAAAGTGTTTTGCAGCACTGTGAAAGACAACCAACAGGGAGGAAGCTTCCAAGACATTAGCAGATGAATTTCTCTGTGTCCTGTGATCTAGGTGCATTTTGACTTTTGCAATAAGGTCCTTCATTCTAGCTGGTGATCAAAAGCCTGACCAACAACTTGACATGAGATAACCTGTGCCTGGGCTTCTCTTGTTTTTGTTGATTACTAACCTGTGGCTTCTGGGAGGGGCAGTATTCCTCTGTGTAGTAACTTCAATTAAAAATACCTGGCAGTGGGACCAGGATTTATCTCTCGTGCTTGAACTGGTGTCTTGGAGCCCATTCTCTTTGGAGGGTACCTTGATCAGCCTAGATATAGGGAGGACGGTCTTGGTCTTGTCTTGAAGTGAAGTATCAGACTTTGTTGACTCCCCCATGGAAAACCTCACCCTTTCTGAGGAGTGGATGGGAGTAGGGTGGGGGGAGAGTGGGGCCGGAGGAGGGAAGGGGTGGGAACAGGGATAGCTATGCAAAATGAGAAAGGGTTATATTTAAAAAAATTCTTAATAAAAATATTTATAAAATGGTAGTCTATAAGACAGTAGGCTTCTGCATGGCTGTTTCAAGCATCCTTAATGTTAAATTATCCCTCCCTTTATCCATCCTTTGTCATATCCTTCCATCCTGAACCTCACTTAAATACCCCCCACTGTATTCCTATTTCACGCCTCATACTGTATTCTACTAAAGGACTATTTCTTTCTGGCTGTTTCCAAGGTTTCTGTCTTTAATTTTCAGAAATTTGGTTATATAGTGTATTGGCACCAAAATATTTGAGTTCACCCTACTGGTAGTTTGCTCAGCTCCTTAAATATGTAGTTTCATGAATCTTGCCAAGTTGAGGAAATTTCAGCCCTTTTATTTCTACTAGAATTTTCAGCTCTACCCTTCTAACACACACACACACACACACACACACAGTCACCTCTTCAGTTACAGTCTAATCACATGGACATTAGATCTGTTATGTTGGAGACCAGTGTGTTCTTGAGGCCTTCGTCAGTTCTTTTTTCAACTATTTTTTTTCTTTGTTGCTCTGATTGCTTATAGTCTTCCCAGCCTTACACATACTTGCATCCATGTTCCCAATGTCTCTGCCGAGTCTTCTCAATGAACTCTTCGGTTATTTCTCAGCTACAAAATTTCCATTTTTGGTGGTGATGGTTTTGTTTCTCTTTGTTTGGCAGGATTACTATAGATAGATATAGATATAGATATAGATATAGATCTCATATATAAGCCTGGATTGTGTAGTAACTTACAATTCTCCTGCCTCAGCCTCTAAAGTGATGGATGACAGGTGTTCTGAAGCACACTCAGTTTGGGTCTTATATGTTTCTAGTCAGAGTTATTTTATTTCTTTGTTGTGACTGTCTAGTTGTTGAGCCTGTTTCTATTTATGCTTGTAACTAAGGATCAAAAGTCATCTGTGGTGATAGCTTTAAAATGTGGAATAATTCTAATATCTGAGTGGTCTGAGTACCTTATTCCATCCTAGTGGAGACCTTCCAGGTTCCTGCTACATGAGTGACATTTATACACCGTGGGTGTATTCGATAATGCGAGTCTGTATACTATTTAAATCTTGGGTTTTGGATTTTGTCCTCTGATGCAGCCTTGGAGAAGGAAGGAAGGAAAAGTCCATCCTTGTTTCTTCAGAGTTAAGTTTCACTGATCCTGTGAGGTAGCCCACATCCTGGCTCTCCTTTCTGACTCCATCCCAGAAGGATGGTCACTCCAAGTGGTGATGCTGACCCTGCAGGGGCGGGATGAGGTCGCAGCTCCCCACTCAGTCCTCAATGAAAGCACACCAGTGGAACATGGGCACCTTGATACTGAATGACCTTTGCCATCAGAGCGGTCCAAGGAAGAAAGGGCCAATGTTGGTTTTGTTATTTCATATAATGTCTCCTCTAAATACATCTAGGGTACACAGACGACATAAACACCCACTCAGGTCCCAAAATCCCTAGTGAGTTATTTCTCCTAATATTTGCTCTTATTTTGGTTATAATTAGCAAGATTTTGGTTATAATTAGCAAGAATTGAAAAACTATGCCTACCTCATCTTCCTGGAAACAAAAGTTGAAAAGGACTGTCTTTTATAATTTCCAAATATTTTTACCTTTGCAACCTACTCTCTAAATGCATAAACCATGCTAATCCACATTTTCAACAGCATTTTACCTTGCTGAAGAGGGTGTGGGCACACGTGTGTGCAGTCTTGCAGGACAAGGAGGGTATCCGCTGTGCTGCCCTTTTATTCTCTATATCATTCCTTCTGGGTCTCTCACTGCACCTGAGAGGCTGCTGGCGAGCAAGTCTCACAGACCCTCCTGTCTCCAAGCGCACCCCCACCGCACACGCAGAGCACTTATGTTGTAGGTTTTGGTGGCCATGCTCAACTTTCTTTACGTGTGTGCAGGCATCCAAACTCTGGTCCTCATGCTCACTGAGCCACCGCTCCAGTCCTCAGATTATCTTTCATAGTTCTCTTTTTTATGTGTCTTAATTTCAGTAAGGTATATATATATATATATATATATATATATATATCACCATTTTAAGAATATATAAAAGTTCTTACAAAATTATCAGTGTGGATTTTTAATACTCAAACAGAAAATTATTTTAGTATAATCTATGTCCAAATTTTACTAATACAGAGGGGATTACTTTAGTCTACGAAAAATGAAAGAAATGTATATGTTTGAAAAGAGTCTATACTACTGCAGAGGAGTAGAAGCAACGCATTGCATTTAATTTTTAAAATGTTTTCTTTTAAATGTTTGATTGATTGGTTTGTTTTCTAAGAGAGGGTCTCATAGAGCCCAGAGTGGCCTTGAACTCACCTCACAGCTAAGACCTTGAACTCCATTGTCCTATATCTTCTGAGGGCTGGAATCACAAGTCTGCACACCACACCCAGATTTGCCCTTAAGTTTTACGTTTCAAGACCAGCACCAGAGAAATTACAGCTCATTTCTGGAGCTACCGTCCAAAAGCTGTTTCATCCAGCCCGCTGCGTTTGATAGCCACAATATTTGTGCTCCGTCCAGGCATTCTTCCAGATTAACTTTGAGGATAAGACACGCATTTCCACAAACTTCCACAGTTCCAACTCTGATCATGTTCTGCTTTGACAGCCACGTCTGAGCTCCTTGGTGTGTAGCCTAGGACATACGATGAACAAACGCAGACATCATAGAGAGCCAAAATCTGCAAGCCGCTGCTCTGTAACCCTTAGAAGTCACTTCCAGCAAACAGGTGTTTCTCCTTCTCCGTTTGCTCTGTGTACATGACAGAAAAACAACTTTAAAAGCTGAAGCACACCGAGGTTTGACCTATGACTTTCCCACTTCAAAGGCGTCTAATAATAGCACCTACACAGAAATATAGAGCATTGCTCCGAGTAAACAAACACTTCTCTCCTGAGATCCATCAGATGAACCAACTTATGTCAGATCTCTCCCAGAATTCCATTGTTGTCTCTCCAAACAAACTTTGAGGAAAGCCACTGAATCTGGAATCAGGCGCTTTTCTCAAACGTGTTTCCTTTAAAAACATGGGGAAGCGGGATTGGGGGCTGCAGAAGGTCAAGGTCGGCGATCTGACAGAATTGGTCCTTCTGAGCTTCCGTTCTAAGAAGCACGTTCTGTTATCTGATAAAACTCGGGGGGCTGCAGACTTTAGCCTCAAGCACTCAGAGTTGTCTTCTCACACAGGGAACAGTTCAGGAAGCGCACCTTTTAAACCCCACAGTCTGGTCCATGATACCAACGCGCCTGTTTCCAGGATACTGTGGAGGGTGTGGATTCTGAGAGGAGTGTGTAATATTTCATCATTTTTATGTTCCCACAAAGAACTGCACAGTGCTCCTTCACAGTATGTACCAGTGTCTATTTAATGAGGCGTGTTTTTAACAACTGAAAAGAAATGTGTAAGTACTAGAGAGATGGTGCGCAGGCACTGCTCTTCCAGAAGACCCACTTTGGTTCCCAGAACCGGTGTTAAGTGGTTCACACCTGCCTGTAACTCCAGCTCCAGGAGATCCAGGGCCCTCTTCTGGCTACCATCAGGCCCTGTACTCATGTGTTCATACCCCAATATAGGCACGCAGATGTACATAATCAAAAATCATAACTCTTTTTTTCTTCAAAGAAGAAATAGGAAAAGCATTAGCAATGCAAAGAAATATAACAATCAAACTGGCTTCCATGGATACTATATTTGCTTTGGTTGTCAGAATTTGGGTGGAAATATTTGCCAATATTAGCAACCCTTCCAAATAAAATAGAAATGTATTTTCCCTAGGATTACCTTAGTACTACTGTCATAGATTTGGACGATATCTTTTGAGACTATCAAAAGACTATCTAATCAATTACAATATATGAGTTTCAGAGTGTTCATGGTATTACCTCCATTAAAAAGATGGAGAAACTGAGGACAGGCATACCTAAAGGCACCAAGTGAGCAAGCTGTAGAGATGGGCTGTCACTGAACCTCGGCTCCCATAAAGGAGCTGTCTCAGTTTTGCAGAGGAAGGCAGCCCAAAGCGCCAGGGCAGTGAGGTGGGCTTGGGGCCGCTCTACCCACAGCTCACTCACTGCTGGATCTGCTGGAGTTTGACTGTGTCTCCCCAAACTATCTATCTGTCTAACTCTACTACCTAACTATCGCTGAACTTTAGTTTTGTTTCTAAGTTAAAAATCCGGGAAGGGAAACAGTGAGCAGGGTAGGTAGGCAATTTGTCAAGCAGTCAGGTGTGTCCTCCACCTTCTGAGCTGACAGCAGCCGCTTCCTGTGCAGAGAAGGCTCAAGGAAAATGTCCGAAACGTACTTCCTCTAGCTTTAAGCTGCTTCGTGAGAAACCCTAAAGATCTCTGATTCTCCACAAGAAAAGGAGAATTCCTGGATATGGTACCAATTCTAAATTAGGAAATAAGAAGTTGTGGATGACAGAATACCGTGTTTACATGAAATGCCACAGTATTGTTTGTCGTTTAGGACATTGCCTAAAGTCCAGTCAGCCATTTTCCATTTACTGTTAGGAGCTTCTGGTTGCCTTTTTTTTTTTGGTTCAGGGACTGGAGAGATGTCCCAGCAGTTGAAAGACTGGCCGCTTTTCCAGAGGACCCAGGTTCAGTTCCCAGTACCCACATGGTATCTCACAACCACCTGTAACTCCAGCCCCAGGGAATCTACCGCATTCTCTTCTGGCCACAATGAGCACGCTATGCACATGGTATACAGATACACCCCCAGACAAACTCTCATACACAGAAAGCAAAGACAAAGAAATATTGTTTTAAAAATAAGTTTTTGTCTAGTTAAGAAATAGTTTGGGATCTGTTCAGTTAAAGAAGAGGAGGAGCAAGAATAACAAGAACAAGAAGGGGGCTGCAGCATCTGACGCCAGTGTGCATGGCAGGCTCCGGGAGATGTGAAGCAATTAGCCACTATACTTCCTTTAAGCAATTGTATTATGATTCTTGGAAAATAAAACAAACAAACAAAAAATAAATAAAAA
>LOJH01038115.1:508-15116 GCA_001685095.1 Ellobius talpinus | reverse complement strand
ATGGGCCAATCAGCTTTATAACTTATAGAGATCTCTGTGTGATTTTCTTTGAGGTAAACAGCTGTGGGAACTGGGCGGGACAGAAAACCCCAACAAGCTGGCCCCTCTTGTTACATCTAGTCCCATCCATTTATCTGCAAATGCATGCTTTCATTTTTCTTTTCAACTGGATAGTATTCTATGATGTATACGGACCACATTTTCCTTACCCATTCATCAGTAAAAGGATATTTAGGTAGTTCCCATTTCCTGGCTATCATGACTAGGGAAGCTATTACTATTGCTAGGCAAGAATCCATGAAGTATGATGACAAGTCATTAAGTATAGCTGGATCATGCAATAGATTTATTTTATTTTAGTTAGTTTGATTCCCCATCTTGGTTTCCAGAACAGCTGCACAAGTCTGCATTCCCATCAACAGCAAGTGAGGGTCCCTGTGCCTCCATAACCTCACCATCATTTGCTTTCAGTTGTCTGGTTGAGCTTAGCCATTCTCACAGGGATGAGATGAAGTCTCAGCGTTGTTTTAAATTGCATTTCCCTAATGGCTGAGGATGATGAACACTTTTTAGTGATTTCTTACCCAGTTTTTATTCCTTCTGTTGAGAACTTGCTGTTTAGATCCTTATCCCATCTTCTAATTACATTACTTTCCTTTATCCTTGGTTTTCTTAGTCCCTTGTATATTCTGAATATTAATCCTTTATCAGATAGAGAGCTTGCAAAGATTCTCCCTTACTCTGAGTTCCTTCTTCACCCACTTGGCTGTTCAGAAGTGTTTTGGTCTTATGAGAATCCTGTTATCAACTGTTGACCTTAATTCCTTGACCAATGGAGTCCTGTTCAGAAAGTCTGTCCCTGCCCATCTTATAGAGTAATGCCCATGTTTTCTTCTGGCAGTTTCAAAGAGAGGTCTTTAATGCACTTGGATCTAACTTTTATTCAAGGTGGTAGATGTGAGTCTAACCTCATTCCTGCATGTGGGCATCCAGGTTTCCCAGCACATTGGTTGACGATGCTGTCTTTTCTCCAGGGTATGTTTTTTTCCTCTTTGTCAAATATCAGATGGCTTTAATTGTGAACCACCTGATTGCGGGTGCAGGGATCTGAACTCAGATATTCTGGAAGAGCCGGGAGTGCTGTTAACCACGGTGCCATCTCTTCTGTCCCCAGAAGAGATGTATGTATATTTTATGTCATATGTATATTTTAAATACATAATCACATCACTCTGTGTCAAATATGTTATTTATTTTGTGTCAAGGACTGAAGATTCAGCCATGAGTTGTAATTACTAACTTTTCCACAGTTTATCAGAAGAGCTCAAAGATTTGGGGTTTCCAAACTTCTGATAAATGTGGGCAGTCACACTTAAAACTACATGATGGATGATATCAAATGCATTCTAATTTAATAGATAACAGCTAACCAATAAACTGTATCTGGTTTGGAGCATGACCACATTAGAGAACCCAAGCATGTGCTTTAGTCCCAAGATGCAGACATTTTCTCAGCAAAACCCTAGTAGAGAACACTCAAAATAACCTAAATTAAATATAATGATGGCAGATATGAAAAGAATAAGCAGATTTACCTTTGCTCTGCAGTATCTCATAAAAAGAAGGCTTATGCACTTGAGAAAAAGCCTCCCCCCATATTTTAGATGAGGGGTTTTCACGCAAGAAGAGGAAGAGGGCTGAGAAGAAAAAATACTCTGTAAAAAGGAAGAGTGAAAAGGCTGGGAAGAGGTGGCATCGATTGCCAAGTGCCAGGGTCAACCATAGTCAAGTAGATGGCTGAGATGGGCTTACCACATTCAATGCCCCAGAACGCTGCATAGATCCTTTTCCACTTGCATTCTCTGCTCAGCAACCCTGCTCTTCCCAGTTCACCAAACTTCTTTCTTCCTTTCCACTCCCTACACTCCTCTCTGCTATCTTCATGGGCAGCTTTTATTGTCATTCATATCTAGCTCATCAGAAGATCCTTCTACATCAAACCAGCCTTTCCTTCCATGGCTTTTGCATTTCAACCTCTGTTCTATTAGCCACCATTCCAAGTTAACTCTACCAGAGGCCCTTCTCACACTCCTCATGTTTCTACCATGTTTCCTATTCGTTGTGAACATCTGCTTTCTGCCTACAGAACTATTACTGACATTAGAATAAAAAAGCAGCTGTGGCTAGAGAGATGGCTCAGCAGTTCAGAGTGCTGGCTGCTCTTCCAAGGAACCAGGTTCAATGTTTAGCATCCTCATGATGAGTCGCAAACATCGGCGATTCTAGTCCCAAGGGATCTATCATCCTTTATTGGTTTCCTTGGGCATTCCACACACAGGTGGTGCACAGACATACATGCAGGCACCCATACACTCAAATAAATAAAATTTTTAAAAATCCAATCATTTATACTTAGATTTACAATAGCTAGACTTAAATAAAACAAAAAATTCTATCTAAATTCATGTACTCAAGAATTCTGTACTTAGTGATTATATTTGACACTGAAGACATAAAGTATTCTCACCTTTCTAGAAAGTTCCATTATCTACTATCTCTCATAAAAGCCTTGTTTTGTTTGTTTTGTTTTAGTCTAGCTAGTCTGTATCTCTAGGGCTCAAGAGGAATACTAGAAAATTAATATTTACTCTGTGAATGGGCTAGCTTCATGAAGCAGATGGATTATGCACAGTAGGAGAAATAATGAGGTTGAATCCAATATTGGAGCAAAATACTGAAAGAATTGAAGTCCATAACAAGCAATATGATACTAGTCATGGCAGGTCACATGGATTTCTGATGCAGAATGGTGGAACTAAGTTTCTACCTTAACGTGATTCTCCCAATAGCAGGAACCAGATGATCAGGTCAGGAGAGCCGGAGGAGAGATCTTCCGGCTGCCCATGTAAGCCAGGAGAACAAGCAACCTAAGGTTCTCATTGACTTCAGATACCACCACCCACAGTGAGACCAAGTTTGAATTTGGCCCACATTGCATGCACACTGTGACTCTGCTCCATGTTGTCAGTCAGGAACCCGGGGACCTAGAGATTCCTCTGTCTAGTGGCCATACCGTCTGGAACAGGGGATTGCCGCTGGTAAGGGCAGATGAAGACAAGCTGGCTGGTATAGGTTCGTGTTCCAGTTTTTGCTCTGTTTCTATGAAATGTCACCTACTTGTCACGTCGATGTACTAAACTGAAAGAGTTAAGAGTGGCAAAGGTATTTATTTACTTATATACTTTCAGATTTCATCTTTAAACCATCATGAAATTGAATTTGGAAAAAAAATGTAAGGAGTCACAGACCTCTCTGAACTTTTCTGCTCATATACAACTACATCCTCTATAGAAGTAGACTCTCCAGAGATCCTGGTGTCTGCCTAGAAAGAATTAAACCCACTATAGCACTAAATAGACTAGGTACAACATCCCAGGATGTGAAAAATAAGGAAATAATGTCACTATGTGAGTCCAAAATGAGCATGTGTCAAACAGCATGGAACAAAGTGAGAAGGGTGGACATCATCCATGCTCTGTGTGTCCTCATTTTCTAATGTGTGAGACAGTTAACAAATTGATATCACAATTTAATAATTTCAATTTTACATCTCCAAAATAACACACATGCACAAACACACACACACATATCCATACATTCAATGGGGTATTTGTAGTCTGTAGAGCTAAGTAGTAAGAATCTGTTTTCCATTTCTTCCTTTGTTCCCTTAAGATGTCCTGAGAGGGTCAGCTTGATAGGACTTAGACTAGTCATGTAGACAAACCTCATAGTATGTCTAATGAGAGTGTCTCCAGGAGGGTTCAATTGAGTGAGGAAGACCTACCCTGAGGACGGGCAACACTCCCCCATGGGCTTGGGTTCTGTACTGAACAAAACAGAGAAAGGGAACTGAGCGCCAGCATATCTCTCTCTGTCTGCTTCCTGGTGGTGGCACAATGTGGCAGCTGCTCATTCTTCTGCTGCGGTGTCTTTTCTTCTATGTTTGCCTGTACCCACAAACTTAAACCCTTCCTCCCTCAAAGTGGTTGGTCAGGTATCACTCACAACAACAAGAACTAAGACTTCTCCTTTTGTACAAACTGATGACATGACTTCACCATGGCAAGGTTGAGGATCAGGTTTTTATTACAGATATGGGAGGGGGCAGGCAATCTGTAAAAGTCCAAAGCAGAAAGAAGTAGACTGAACATGGCCAGCAAACTGACATGGCCAGGGCTAGCTGTGAAAGGGGGATAATAGCAAGGGACAGAGAAAATCAGGAGGAGAGTAGAGAGAGGACATAGCAAGAATAGCAGGGCTATGAGGAGAATGAGTAGCTGGGGTGGGGGAGGGAAGCCCATGACCTATGATTTGGAGGGAGTTTAGGGGAGGGGAGGAGGCAAGAAGAGCTAGGGTGTGAGTATGACATGTGTAATAGATACTTATGATGCTGAGGGACCCTGGAGGCCAGCATGGACTTTGATATGCTAATAGACAGCACAGGTAGCTATATGTCCCTTCTGCCAGAGGTAAGGGAAATGACCCCTTCTTGGTAGATGGGAACCAGTTTCACAAGCTCCCAAGGAATGCTGGCTTTTGTCTAACTGCCAGAAATGCTCCAATTGTCCAGTTTGAGCTCCTTTCCGGATATTTGGACAGCCTTTTGGGGTTTGAGTAATGAGAGTTTCCTTTGCCTCTCTCTGAGATTTTCAATTACTCATTAATGGGGTGCAAGGGGCATGAAAATTAGTAAAGCATTGGTTACATTTCTGTTGCAGTGATGAAATACCACAACAAAAACAACTTAAGGAAGAAGGGGTTTATTTTGGCTTATGTTCCAGAGGGATGGAATTGCTCATGCATCATGGTGGAGAAGACATGGCAACAGGAACAGGAAGCTCGGTGGTCACATTTCATCTGCACACAGGAAGCAGAGCAAGAAAACAGGAAGTGGGGCAGGACTCTCAACCCTTGAAGTCTGTCCCAAGTGATAATCTGTCTCCAACAAGGTTTCACCTCCTGAAGGTTCCATGACCGTCCCACACAAAGCCACAAGCTGGGGACCAAATGCTAATAGACACAAGGGTAATTCCATTCAAACCACCACAGACAATGTGGTAGGAACCAGTCACCTACAAAGCTACTTACAGGTTTACTGCCATTAAATTTGCTTCAGTTTTTCATTTTCTTCATCAATTACAGACCCATGAGGTAGGGCTCACAGTTCTTCTTCCGTGTTTTGCAAAATGCTCCCAGTAATGTTAACATTTGAAAACAGGCTACAGATGGTTACAAAGTGTCCCAAGAAATCTGCTATGAACACATTAAGAGTAGCTCAGTCTTATTTAAGACTTTGTAGTTTGTAGAGCATTACCAATTCTCTTTCCGGTAACTGAATGTGTAGAAATGACTGGCATCTTAGCTCATGACTATAAGAATTAGGCCATGTTCCCTTGTCAAAGACATAGAGGTCACAATATAGGCTCCTCTAGGAGTGGTCAACTGGAGTCGGCAGCACTTGGACATCACTCTTGTTGAGTTAGTTGTTCAGAGCTAGCGACACTGGGCAGGGCTCACCCGCCCCAAAGTGCTCTACTCTTCTAAAGTTGAACATGCTTTCTCTTTTCTTCTTTCCTTTGTGTGTGAACATATTTTCCATTTAATCCCTTTCTGGAAAATGTCACTAGAGGTCTGAGAAGTATCTGCTGTTATTCAGTGGGCAGGTCTAGATGTTAGCTCTGTATCTTGCCTCTAAGGGACAAAGAGCCCAGATGCTGTTCCCAGCCCCTATACATGCATCCCAACGGAGAGGCAATGAACTCCATGAGCCTGTTGACTTTTACAGAGCTTAGTCTGTCTCCTCATCTTGTATCTTGTGCTCTGCAGAGACTCCACTGCCCCAGGCTTGCATGACCCACAGAAACTCGGAGGGCATAAAGTGTATTCTCATCTAACCAGGGAGGAAAAATGGCCCTCACAGCAATGCTACCGTGTCCACTTCCCTCCTTGTGCTGTCTCTCTTCCAGAGAAGCCATAATCGAGCCCTGTGCTGGAACTGGCTTCCACGAGAGGGTGTGCTGTGGCCAGCATACTGCTGAAGCTACAGCCGTGTTTCCACGATACATAATGTATTACCTAGCAGTGGGGGCCCATCTGGCTTCGACCGGAGTGTCAGGGAGTCCAAGATGAATTTTCTTTCTCTCTTTTTTTAAATCTCCACCTTATACAGAAGCACAGCTGTCATGAACATGGCTTTCATGCCACAGCTATGGCCTTCCCACCAGCCATCATTCACACGATAGTGGAACTCTAATGATATTAGGGGTGTGGCGGGGAAGCTGATGAGCTGTGTGGTCACTCAGGCAGTGCTCAGAATCTCTGGCTTGGCGCTGTAATGGGAGAGCACTTGCCATAAGATGAGCTGCCCAGATTTTTAGCTCTCAGCCTAATGGCTGATTTGATAACTGTTTTACTTATTTTCAAAGACAATTTGGATTCCGTGCTCACAAAGGGTCACCACTGAGTGTCCATTTCATATGGGGGGGGGGCGCTCTTGGCTCTGCTGTGTGGAAAAGTCTGTGTAGATTCTGCATTGGAGAAGTTTAAAAGGAAAACGTACAATTCTTTTTCTGTCTTAGTTGGGGGAGTTGAAATCCTAGCTGAATGTAAGACTTGGGTGTCAGACTTGGTCTCTCAACAGTGCTGTGGGATTGCCAGTGTGGAGCTGTAGAAGAATAAAGTTCCCAGGTCACCTTTGCAGGCAGGAGCACAGGGACATGGTCCAAATATGTCTGCTTCCTTGGTCAGAAATTAAAGGAACCACCCAGCTATCAAGATGGATCAGCTCAGCATATGCTGCTAAGAATCACGACAAATCACCAAATTCCTTTTCATGTCATTCAAGATCAAACATTTGAAATATTTAAAATTCTTTTTTATTAATTAAATTTTTCTTTGAGAGTTTTATGCAGGTATATAATGCATTCTGATTAGCCTACCCCCAGCTCTTACCTCTGTTCCTCCCACCTCCATCAACCCCCACTCCCATCAGTCCCTCCCACCTCCCATCAGCTTCTTCCCTTGCCTACAAATTCTTTTCTCCCATTCATGTTTTCTGTTTTGTTTTACAATCCATGGGTTTGGAATTATTCATTGGAGCCTGGTGCACTCACCAGTGGACATACAACAGAAGCCAGTCAGTAGCCAAGAGTTCAGCAAAGAGCAATTAATTATTTAAGTCTTATCTACCATCGATTATATTGTTCACCATGCAAGAGAACAGCAGAGCTTTGTAGCTAGATAGCACGTGTGCTTTACACACAACCACTGGATTCATGCTTTTTCACCCCCTTAGCATTCAAAGCCAGCCCTGGAATCTTCCTTCTCTCCCTCCTTCCCTACCTCCTCCTCTTGGTCATCATCATCTTCTTCCCTCCTCCTTCTCCTCCTCCTCCTTGCAAATGGTTGAAGCCAGGGTTCTTCGCATGCAAGGAAAATACTGTACCCTGAGTTATGCTCACCCCATTTTATTCTGAGACAGCTCTAAGTTCTCCCAGCTGACCTAGAACTCTGTGGTTCATGCAGTTTCGAACTTGTGCCCTCAGTCCTTCCAGGAGCTGACATCATAAGCCCATGCCACCAGGCCCAGCCTTCCTCTTTACTCTTCACTAAGGACATATGTGGCAATGCCCTTGTTTCACTGTCAACAATGAAAGCAGGGAGGGACCCTGGGGAAGTGAATTTGTCCCATCCCTGACACATTCTCTTCTCAGTTTGGTTGTTAGTCATCTCAGCATGGAACAGGTGAGGCAGGGGTTGAACTCTCAGCCCAGTAGTCCCGTGTGACTCCCATCGGCCCATGGGAGGGTGTCTCTCAGTCTTGATTGATGCAAGATATGAGAGGTGACAGTCCTTTCCAGAAAGAAAACTTAGTTTACTATGACTGTGTGTGTGTGTATAGACAGAGAGGGGGGGATTAGTGTTTGTCTTCTCATTTGGGAGTCATACAAATATGAGGAAACATACATTTGGGTTTTCATTTTATAGAAGAGAAAGGGCTAGCCTTGCCTGAGGCCATAGTGCTGGTGAGAAATAAATGTAGAGGTGCATTTGAAACCAGTGAAATCAATTGTTCTCATTCCCCTGTTTTTTCCCCAAGCCCACCAGCTTCACCTGCACAAATCCCAAAGAACTGTCCTCATAGTCTCAGGCATGTGAACCCTTGGTCCCGTTGGATTGAGCTGTTTGGGGGAGGGTTAGGAGATACAGCCTTGTGGAAGAAAGTATGTTCCTGGGAAAGGCTTTGAGAGTTTAAATCCTGACCCTCCTTCCAGTTCACACTCTCTGCTTCTTGCTTGCATTCAACGATATGAGCTCTCAGCTTCTGGCTCCTGCTCACCATGATGGACTCTTCCCTCTGGAACCCCAAACAGAAGAAGGCCCCTTCTTCTAAGTCACCCTTTATCACAGCAACAGGGAAGTAACTGAGACAGCACTATTCTAATTCAGACTCTTAATAAACCATAGGAAGAACATGTTTTCCCATGGCTGTCATAATGATGAGGTGACAAAATGGTATTGATAGTTCACCCTGTCATTGTTGCCATCACTTGTTACTTTGGAGTGTCCAGTGAAGTTTCCTGATTCAGCCATACCCATGTGGAAGATCCTGCGGACAATGATTATCAGGGCTTCCTCTCTGTAGAACACTGGGATGCTGAAGATCAAGAGTCAGTCTTGAGTTATCCTTAGCTCCCTTTACAGCAGTTTATGGGCAGCCTTTGAACCTGACCTAACTTCCTTTTGACCATCAAGTAAACCTTTGAAATATGTTACCTTAGCAGACTATCAGCCTCTACCAAGCCCACAGCTAAGAAGGTCATCGGAAAACATTTGAGATCTAGACTTCCCTATTTTGATGTAATGTACCTGCCGGCCGTTTTACACCAATGTATTTGGTAAACACCATGATTTATGACTTTCTTTTGTTCTGGGAATATAAAAACTGCATGTAACTACTTCCATGGTAGAATATTTCATTTGGGGCATCTTAGGTTATGGCCACTGATATTCTTCTCAAGAATATACCTTCTCTTACTCAGTTTGGAGAAAGAACCATGTTTCATATTGACACAGGAAGAAGGGTCTGACCCCTTTTCAGTTCTGTATCGAACAGGTGAATGTTTTATGCTGAGATTATTCTATTGGTCTATGATCACATAGTGATAGATGTAATTTAAAAAGTGACATTTGGCCCTTTTCTCTTTATGGCATTTGATCATAAAAGTAACTCATGGTACAGAGTTAATGAACATTCCTCTTTGGAATAACTTTATTTTGTTAAGGGGAAAAAATCAGTTAAATTTAAAATTCTGTGGAGAAAAATTCACTTATTATGGAAAGAAGAAATCTGCTGAACCACCCAAAAATAACTCAGGCAGTTAGCGTCCTCCAGCTTGCCTGAGCTACTGATACGCTTAGTTTACTACCTCGCTTCCATCTGCTAGAGATACCTGCTCTCAGATGGGGTGGTATTTGCTTGCTGAATTAATGAAGAATATAGCATCTTTGGAAAAGTACACCATTTTTGATGCATTCTTTAACTTGGGTTATTCACTAAAAACTTTAGAGTTAAATACACCAAATAATACTGGGCTCTTAGGCAAGACGAAGCAACCCCACAGTGCCCGACATGCTTAGCCCCTCTGATTCTGCCAGCCATCACAGCTCCCACACCCAGAAAGATGGCACAGAAACATGGCTGCCTTGACTCAAGTTTAAATATATTGAATTCACTGCTGATCCTGTAGACCCAGTTTTCACCATTGTAGACTCAAAGAGGACATGGCTTGGAAGGGAGCCCCTTTGTTCGTGGCATAGAACAAGAACAAGGAGATACCCCTCATTTGGACTGATACACAGAGCTCAGGAGACAGAAGGTCACGGAGGAACAATGTAAGATCTGATGTTGTTGCTGCCCAGACTGAACTGGAATTCTTTCAAGTTAGGAAGACCATATCTTTCCTCTCTTGGCTCTATGGCATGGCAATTAGCAAGGCAGGAGGAAATATTGCAGGCAGAAGTTGTCTTCTTATCCCCTTTCAATCCACGGCAGCCCTCATACTGCTGTTCCAGTGTACATTGGCAGGAGGATGGTGGGAAAAGGAGATGGACCCAAGAGATCCAGATAGGAGTGACTTCCTAGAGTGGACTGCAGAGGCACTGATGGGATGAGCTCAGGGCCTCTTCTGGGGTACAGCATAGCCCCAAACGGAGCTATGCCTAAGCAACACCTGGGTACCATCCCATACTGCGAGCATTAGACATCTTAAGGAGCCAGCCTGATGGACTCCGGAAGGCTACTGAGGGAATCCACCATGGCAACAGATGCAAAAAATAATGTTAGTAAGGGCAAGTACTTGACTTTTTAGGACAAACTGGGGAAGCAAGACTAACATGGTCTTTGAAATCATTCCCTAGCCAGCCTGCTTAACTTTCCTTCCTTGTTCATTTCTGTTTGACTTCTGTAGGGATTTTAAGATTTTTTGTACCATGTCCCTGATATAATTCTTATGGCTGAGGCAATTGCAAGGGAATCTAAAAAACAGTCATTGTCTTTGAAGACCCTCCACGCAGAGGCAACAGCAGGGAGGGGGCCAATGTCTGCACAGAGATCTGAAGCCTACTGCTCTACACTGAAAACTTAAGTAGCAGGCACTGCCTTCATGGGCTGTGCCACTGTGATGCCTGTCTACAGCGACAGAGGGAAAGCAAGGGGTCTGTAGTACAGAGCAGCACCTCAGCATTTATCTCCCTTTGGGCCCTTTGCTGCAAAGGAAGGTATAAAAACCAAAAACCCAAGCTGCAACTCTAGGTTTGAGCTGGCACGTGGAACCATCACGCCCCACATTGTAAAACTGGACACCTGAGGAAAGATCCTGTTTTTTTTTTTTAATATGGCACACAACTGTGTGAAATAAATAATAAATCATTCAGTCACTCACTCTACATTCATCCATTTATTCATTATTTTCCACCTTCTGACAGCTAGAGTTAGAGTAGCCATTCTGTGATTTTGAGGATAGAAGTCACTCAGAATAAGAGCAAAGCGAGAACGAGCGAAGAGGTGCGGTTGTGATCAGAGTGTGTTGCACGCATCTACGAAAGTGTCACAATGAACATCGTTATTTCGTGCAGATCATATTTCCTGATGAACACAATGACAGCAGAGTGTGTCAGGGAGTAATCAGAGGACTGGGAATGCCAATCCACTGACAGGAGTACCACACAGTGGGATGTGTATGTTCTGGGGACTCATCCCTCCTTTAGACTTAAACCCTCTGCAGAGGTTGGGTCCAGAGGATCTGGCACTCTGTCAACCAATTTCTTTCTAGGGCTTGAAAGACTAGCATGTGCCTTCAGGTTTCTGGGTTTTTTTATTTTCAGTCTGGGATGGAATGTTTGTGCTAGAGGAAACTTAGGATTCCATGACTTGACATTAGAGGAAACTGAGGCTCAGGAGGAGGAGACATTTGAGTGGGCAAACAGGAACATGATCTCAGTGGCTTGGTTGACTCCTACCCAGAACCCCTTCCCCCTCCCATAGGAAAGGCAGCTGCAAGATTTAAGTCAGAGAATGCAGCTTTTGACTGGGGCTCCCAGAGCAGCTGCTTGCGCATAGGCAGCACTGGGGAGCACAGTCTCTGCTCAGGGGAAGGGGAAATCTTGGGGGGTTGGTTGGAATGTGAAAGGGAGGGCCAGGAAGAGTCAGGGAGTCTCTGGGATGCAACCATGGGCAGTCAGGGCCACTTCTCCTTAGCGAATCAGAAGCACAGCTTAAGGAAGGCACACTTCTGTTACTTTTAAACGTAGGTTGTTAGCACATGGATATGAGAAATAAGAGCAGAGACAGGGTGTGGCTGATATTCATGGGGAGCAATGTAGTGAAACTGGGGGATGATTTGCCATGGGTAGAAAGAATAAATGCTGGATTTGGAGAGATTTTGCTCACCATGAGAGTGTATAGTGAGGGAGAGGGGTGGGGGCTGGAGTGTCAGAGGGCATAGGGAATCAAGACAAAAACAAAATCAAGCCTGTGTTCCCTGGCTGGAGAAAAGCTGAACCTGAAAAGTCCTCCTACCTTCTAATCTTTGTTGCAAAAGGACAATAGTCTCTGCCCATGGCTGTGTGGCCTGCAGTACCTTCCAGGAGAAGAACACAGGCCTGCACCCCATCAATAAAGTACTGTGCCTATGGCTCAGCCAACGGCTCACCTCTGCCAGAAGAGCAGAGCAAGTGGGTCAGTCCCTAGCCCCCCCGAGGATGGCCTGGAAGACTGGGTAAGAAGTGAGCCTCGCAGGGTGTTGGCTGCTCAAGTGTGGGGCTCCTGGCTCTTGAAACTACAACACATGGAGCCCTTTCAGCCCCCTCTGCTCTTATTGTCCAGATGCCCACCCAACTCAACGCAGAGGTTGAAGAAGACAACCCAGTTCTGATGGTAACTGGGGTAAATCTTCAGCCTGGTGGGAGAGGACCTCAGGCCCTGCAGGCAGGAGGCTGGGCAGGCCAGGTGTGTGAGCCCTGTTGTCTATGGATGGCTGTCTGCTCCCTGGCCTTCCCTCCCAGTCTTCTCTGTTTCTCTTCCCTTGCTTTTTCTCTCCCAATCTGTCTCCATGTCTAAAATGGAAGACTATCCCTAGCCAGCCATGCTGGGAAGATGTAAAGCACAAGGAGCTGCCTCTCAGAGCCGGTATAAATACTGGCTCTAATTATAACATTAATATGGCTGGGATCATGAAACCAGAGACAACCGACATATGGCGAAAGTTGCGGGCCCCAGAACTGCAAATGAGAGATGCTTTCTGAGAGCGAAAGCATGTTGCCCCGGAAACCAGGCTGCCCTGCCTCACCCATAGGAGAGCACTGGGCTCTGGAGCGCCATGTGGGTAGGCTGGAAAAGGGGAGCAAGGAGAAGCGGGCAAGGACTGGCCCTACCTTGCAACTCTGCAAATGGCACCCCATTAACTTAGTCCTCAATGCAGGACCCCACACACTGAACACAGAAAGCAGAAGGCACGTTTCAGCCTCAAGGCATTCAGAGTCCTTTGAAGGGGATGCAGCGTGAACTCTAGTCAGCTAGCTGGCACGGTGAAGGCCGAGCTCTAGGAGCAGCTGGCAGAGACCTCTTTCAGGGTGTTCTGAGCCTCAAGGGCTCTGATATTGGCAGGAAAGTGAACTGAGATGGTGTATGGAACTTCTTCTATCCTCTGTAGGGCACTGTAGATGTGGGGCACCCAGCCCCAGGACTACGGATGAGGCCCCACAGGATCATGACTTTTTCCCCAAGTTCTACTGCCGCTCTTGCTGATTATGCCCACAGCCTCCGCAGGGGAGGACTCAGAGACCTGAGCACAAGTTTGAAGGCTCTCACACGGGCTTCAGAGGCTTCCAAGTGCCACAAACTCCAACTGTCCCCACTGGGATAGCTCCACCCTGGCATCTCCAAAGCTTATCTAGGAAGAAGAACTGCCCTTGGGAAATCCAAGTTCTCACCCTAGAAGGGTCACTCGAGATAGCAAACTATTGCTTCCCATGTTCAGACTGGAAGGGCTGGACCAGGTCTTCCACACATTCTAGAAAGGATAAAGCAACATGATTCTTTGGAAAGCAATGGGGTGAGCTGGAGTGTGTGTGCATATTCAGAAAGTGCGCACACTTCAGCCAACGTATAACTCTTTGCCCCACAGTCAGAAGCAATGAAATAGTCCCATTGTCAAAGGCAGGTGCTCCAGGTAGTGACTATCTCTGCTGCTTTGTTCACCATCAGAGGGAAAGACAGACCTGTCAGGCTGCATGTACAGTAGAGAGGGTTATTCATTTTCAATAACAATACTATGTGAGGTGCAAAACCTCTGGAGCAGTATCTGTGTTTTTTTGTAGCAGGGCTGAAACGGTCAGGTGGTGTGCCATTTTCACTCTCTGTCCCTTTCTCAAATTTTCACATTGATCCTACAATATTAGTAATCAGTAATAATCAGTGAGCCTTCAGTTTTATTGAGTCAGTTTAACCACAGAACACGAAGAGAGTCACAGTTGACACCCCACTCCCACCAATGAGCCAGGCCTTCTTAGAGGAAGATGGAGAAAATGTGAGAGAAAGGATCAGGGTGGGGCCAAGTATAGAGTCAAGCTTATCTCTTGGGGCCCTTTCTGGCACTGAGTAGGCTCATTATTATTCTAGCAGACATGAACCAGGGACCTACTATGTGCCAACCAAAGAGTTACTTTCAAATGCAAAGAGCTTGGTATTGGCAAAAAACAGAGGTTGACCAATGGAATCAAATTGAAGACCCAGATATTAATCCACACACCTGTGAACACCTGATTTTTTACAAAGAAGCTAAGATTATACAATGGAATAAAAGTGTCTTCAACAAATGGTGCTGGCATAACTGGATGTCAACATGTAGAAGATGAAAATAGATCCATATCTATCCCCCATGCACGAAACTCAAGTTCAAATGGATCAAAGACTTCAATATAAATCCAACCACACTAAACCTAATAGAAGAGAAAGTGGGAAGTAGTCTTCAATGCATGGGCACAGGAG
>LOJH01038113.1:5663-20031 GCA_001685095.1 Ellobius talpinus | reverse complement strand
ATTATGTATCTATCATCTATCAATCATCTATATTTATCACCTACCTAATTTGTATACACTTTTACTTATATATTTAGATTTAATACAAGAATCCATGTTTTTACTTATTAATAATTTTCAGCAGTTTCCTAATATGTAGAATTTTTTGTTATTTACACTTATATTATCCTCCTCTCATCCTCTGATCTTCTGCTGAAAATTTCTTCTTTCCAACATGCCACTTTCCTACCTATTTTTCTTTTTGTTTGTGTGATCTATTGAGTTTGATGACAGTTGCTTTCACAGACATAGGTAGGAGATTATTTCTTGGAACCTGGGCAACTTACCAGTGGCTATACCAAACAAAAAAGTAACTCTCTTTCTGCCACTAACCATTGACTATCGATAGATTCTTCAGGGAGGAGGGGTAGGACCACATGAGACCACTCTGCTTCTACAATGAAAGGTTGACGGGCCCAATCCTACACAATCTTGTGTGGGTGGCAATATTTGCAGTGAGTTCATGAGAGTCATGGTCTTGCTGTGTCTGGAAGATGTGCTTTGCCGCATTCCACCCAATGTTATAGCTGCACATCCTTTCCAGATCCTCTTCTACGATGTTTCCTGAGCTTTGGAGGGGATAATATAGGTGTCTTGTTTTGGGATGAGCACTCCACAGTCCTTTATCTTTAGCACTTTGACCAGTTATGTGTCTCAGCATAAGTGATGCCCACTGCAGTAACATTCTCCGAAGAAGGCCAAGAGCAGCGTTCACCTGTGGATATAAATACAGGTATATGTATATATACCTATATGAGTATATAGTATATACTAAATGAGTATATAGAAAGCAGTCTGAACCCATTTAGAAAAAAGATAGTAGAAGGTTCATGTTAAGGATAGACAACCTTTCCAGCTACTAGCTCTTTACGAGGTTTCCAGAGTCAGTTCTGAGTTTTCTTTTGGGGAGCAGGCCGCAAAGGCAAACAGAAAGTGATTGGTGGCCTCCCTAGCTTTCATGCCACTATCACACCAAGTGAGCACATCTTACCTGGTGGGTTGTTATTGTAGCTTCCAGGGTTCATAGCTTTGTAAGACTATTGATGAATTTTCTTCTCCATCAGCCAGCATAGCAACCTTCTGGTGCTATGAAAGCTATCTAGCAGGGAGGAAGCTTCCAGTTCAGCTCCAGATTTATTTATCCATTTCCTGTAGCTGAAGTGTAGGATGTTTTCAGCAATAGAGTCTTAGTATAAAGCTCTGGTGGGCAACTAAGAGCAATAGCAATAACCTGTATTGTTTTAGGGGTCTTGGGGACTCCCTGACCAGCAACTATAGGTAGCTATTTCACAGATGGCAATGGGATTTTTGTTAAATAGTTAATGTCTTCTGAAAGGAACATTATCCACCTTGGCAAACTATCCATGTTCACTTTTTTCTTAAGTATATTTTTAATAAGCTTATGAGGTATAACTCCATATATCTTTTTCATACATGCTTAGTGTTGGTTCCTCCCCTATGACCTACCCTATAATCCTCTGTCCTACCCTATAATCCCCTCCACACTTAAACCTTTCCAACTCTAGAATTGCCTTTTCCATTTTCATCTCATCTCTGTTCTACTATCCCTCCTCTCTTAAGGTCTTCCTGTCCTCATCCCTTATAATGAACCTTTGTCTATCTTCCTGGCCTCTAGACACACTCCAAGTTAAACATGCTACCTCAAGAAGTCATAGAAAGGTTGGAGAGATGGCTGGCTCGGAGGTTAAGAGCATTGACTGCTCTTCTAGAGGTCCTGAGTTCAATTCTCAGTAACCACATGTTTGCTTACAACCATCCATAATGAGATCTGATGCCCTCTTCTGGCATGTGGGCACACATGCAGGCAGAACACTGTATACATAATAGATGACTGAATCTTAAAAAAAAGTCATGGAAGTCAGTCTGTTTATGAGAAATGAACATGTAGCTTTTCTCTGTCTGGTCCTGGGTTATCTCACTCAGTATAGTATTTTTCAGTTTCAATAATTTTCCTACAAATTTCATTTTCCCTACAACTGAATAAATTACACACATACACACAAACCATATTTTCATTATTCATCAGTTGATTGACATCTAGGCTGGTTACATTTCCTGGCTATTGTGAATAAAAGCAGGAAAGGATTTGTGTGTGCACATTTCCCTGTGGTAGGATGTTGGATCTTCTGGGCATATGTTTAGGAGTGGTGCAGATGCCTTACACCATTTCTGCTTCTAGTTTTTAAAGGCTCATCCAAAGTGACTTCCACAGTGGCTATACCTATCAACAGCGAGGAAATGATATTCTCCCTCCACGTTGTCACCAATGTGTGTCCTCATTTGCCATCCTGACTGCATTAACATAAACACTTGAAGGAGTTCTAATTTATAGCAGAGGACCTCTATATATTCCTTCTATTAATTTGCTTCTAGGTTTAGTTAATAAAACAGGCCTAATAAAAACAGTCTAGCTTTTGTGTGCATATGTGTGTGTGTGTGTGTGTGTGTGTGTGGTATATATGTGTGTTAGAGATTGAACTCAGGATCTTAGCCACACTAGGCAAATATCCTATCACTGAATAACACCCTCACTCCAAGCTAACTTAACTCTTGTAGGATTTCTCAATTTGTCCTTCATAAGGAGAAATAGTTACTCATCCAATTATTAGATAAGTAAAGAGGTCAATCAGGTTGATTATTATTGATATAATCTCAAATATTAATTTTATAAGCATTAAGCTTTTAGAAGACAGAAGAAAAGATAGCAAACTACAGCTTAAGGACTAAAATTTTTTACCATGTAATTTTGGAAATAAAGATTTATTAGATCATGACCATTTATCATTTGTGTATAGCGTGTATGATTACTCTTCCACCATACTGGGAATGTTGAACAATTGTGAAAATATCCATATTATCTACAGAAAATATACTATTTACTATCATGCCATTCCAAGAAAAATGTTGGCTCACCACTGGAATACAGCTTCAGGATTATGTTTATAATCTAGTTCACTCTGTGAGAGAGGACAGTTCCCAAAGAAGGTCTCAGTTGCAAACATATATCAATCATTCCTAAAAAGACTGGAGGTGGTGATACACATTCTTAATCCCAGAACTGGGAGGCAGAGGCAGGTGGATCTCTGTGAGTATGAGATTAGCATCATCTACAAAGTGAGTTCTAGGACAGTCTGAGCTACATCGTGAGACCCTGTCTCAAATACGTATATGTGAGAGCTGTGGTACAGTAACCACCTCTCTCTTACCAGTGTTAGGCTTTTCTCTGCATTCTGAATCAAAATTCTTCATTCGAAACCAAACAAACTCAAAATACTTCAGTCTAGGTAATTTTATAAATAGATGAGTTCAGTTAGCTGTATGTGAACTTTCATGCTGGTATGTTGTCTGTCTCGTACATGGAGGAACTGCAACCCACAGGCCTTTGGAGGTATGGGTAGGAAAAGCCTGGGTTGCTGGTCTACACAAGGCTCTCCATATTAACTCAGTAAATTACACTGTTGATTTTCATCCCCAAAGTCATCCAGAGATGTTAGGCAGCACACACATGCTTATGACGCTTCCTCCTGAGTAGCGTGATAGCACATTAAAGTGTTGATCTGATAACTAGGAATCGCACTAAGGATTTCACTGTGTAATTTCTCCCTTGTCCTCCTCTCTTGTTTCAATGCTGAGGACCTAACAGAGGGCCTAGTGCACGCTCGTGACGCATGTGTTCTCCCACCGAGTGAAATCCCTAACTCCAAATTCATTTATTTAAAGATTATTTTCGGTTTCCCTGGAGGTCTTGGGAAAGACACGTATCAAACACAGGAAATGGGCCCGAGGGTAGAAGATGGAGGAACAATGGGCATTCTCCATGCTGAATGGAACTATTTTATTATAGTAGTGGAAGCCAGTTCAGCTGTTTGTCTCTTCGGGTTGTTACAGTCCCAACAGTCACGTGTGATAAAACACGGTGGAAGCCAGAATCTATGCCAACTTATTGTCTACGACAGCTTTCTACTTCCTTCAACTTCTAGGTTCCATTTATCCTGAACCTGATATTTTCTCCCCTCCCCGCCCCTACCCCACCACCCACAAAGGCTACTATATTGGGAGTAAACAAGTAAACAGTACTGTGTTTTATCCCATTCTCTGCCTCATTACACAGTGCATCTCCCAAGTAATGTCACTTACATAATTAATTCTAGCTTTTTTCATCTTGTGATCTTGGGCTTACCTATTCCCCGGGCTTCAAATGACAATAGAGATAAAACCGTCCCTGAAAGCTTCTGCTGCTGTGCAGGCAAGGTCCGTGACAGTGCCGCCAACCTCGCGGAACCTGAGCGGCTGGTTCATATACATCAAGTCGTACCAATGCTACATTCCTTTTTCCTTACTAATTAATTCCAAGTTCAGGCACTTTGTCTGATAAGACAAAGCCTGAAACACAGCCAGGGTCCGGCAATAAAGAGACGTCTGAGGAGGTTTGGCTTATTCAAGTGGAAACTATTTTATTTCTTGTAATAAGTGGCCGCATGAATCAATTCTCTGTGATCTCATTGTGGCCAGTGGCCAGAGTGGTCTGACCTCTGCCGTCAGGGGGCATAAAGGCACAACTCCTGCTCTAGACACTTTGAAAAGTGGTGTCAGGTTTTACTGACAATTTTCTTGCAAGGGATTGATCCAAGTTTTAGTCAAGGTATGAGAAGGCAAACTTCCCAGGAAAGGAATGCTACTACTACTACTACTACTACTACTACTACTACTGTTATTTTACCTTTAAATTTTATTTATATTTTAGTTTTGAGTCTTATAATTTTGAGAACTTCATATATGAGTACTGTATTTACACAATTTCCTCCAACTCCTCCCTTGTTACCCTCCACCAAATCCATGATTGCTTCTTTAGTTATTGTTTTACACACACACACACACACACACCCACACACCCACACACACCCTAGAGAAGAATCTGTATGTCATGCCTCCTCTGTGTTCTATTTTGGTCCCCAAGGGAGGACAACTTTTCACAGTTCTGGCAATTCAAAACCTAACATACATTTAACTAAAGTTTGAATTTAGTGACCATAAATATCACTGACATGTGGGAAATTAGCTTCCACAGTGCAAATACCAGAATTACAAAAGCACGTTTAGACCATAATCCATTGGTAAGCTGTTTTTTTTGTGTATCTATAGGAATTGGGACATCCAATCAGTTTTTTTTCCTCTGTGGAAAAAAAAACCAACTATGATTTTTGCCTCTTTCTGCTTTTCTTTGAACTTCTCACTGAGTAACAGCTACACAGGTAAAAACAAGGTAGTTTATATGTACTTTCAGGATCTCCCCAATTTCGGCTCCGTTATCTCCATCCTTACAGGTGAGAACATGGTAGGTTATATGCACTTCCAGGATCTCTCCAATCTTTCAGGATCTGCCCCTTTATCTCTCCCCTAAGATTATTTATCAGAATAAAAGTGAGTAAAGTTGACGCCATTATTGTGATAATCTTGTATGTACTTTATTTTTTTAAGTACATGATTTGCACGTGCCTCTGCTTAATTGATCTTATTTTGTAATTTTCGATGCATGCGTATCTGTATTGTGTTTGTTGAGTTGCACTGTATATGTGTGCTGTGTGTATCTGCAGGTTTGGGCACCACTAAGTGTGGATGTGAGTGTGTGTGTTCATGTACACAGAAGCCGGAGAGAGACAAGAGATGTCCTTCTTTAATGTTTTTCTGCCTCTAATTTTTGAGAATATACTAAAATTACAACATTCTTCCCTTTCCTTTATTCCTTTAAATCCCCTCATATACCTCTATGGACTCTTTTTAAAAACTCGTTATCCGTTTCTTCACTACTTGTTATTGTATGTATGTGTGTGTGTATATATATATATATTCCCAAATATATTTATATATATTCCTAAATAAAACATGCTCAGTCCATATAGTGTTACTTGTATGTATGTTTTCTGGACTGACTCTTTGGCACTGGACAATCAGTTGGCATGTTCTCCAACTTTAATTTTTGAGACATGGTCTCTCAGAGAACCTGTAGTTTGTCTATTTGTTGTACTGGCTGGCAAATGAGTTTTAGGGACCCACCTAACTCTGGGCTGGAGTTCGAGGCCTACAGCAGGATAATGGCTTCAGCAATACACTGGCTTTTACATGGCTTCTAGAGATAGAGACCAGATCATCCTGACCTGTTGGGCGATGAGCACTTTATTGACTGAGCCATTACCCCAGCCTCTTGTACTTTACTTTATTTTCAGCTGCAGACTGTTCCGAATAAGCTTCCTAATCAATTATGTCTTACTTGAGTTCTGTGACATTCTGGTTTGGATGAGAATGCAAACTTACATTGTTTTCCTGGACTTTTCTTTCCCTGCAGTTATACTGGCTATGGTCTGCAGAGCAATTACAAGCTTCCCATTGTGTGTGTGTGTGTGTGTATCCTGGCCATCTATATTTCTGCTATGAAAGGGATATGGAATAAAAGTGTTCATTGCTGAGGCAGTTAAGTGAGCCAGATATAGCGAAGCAAGGCAGATAACGATATGGCCTCAGGCCTAACATGGCTGAAGTCATTCCTTCCTGACAAGACTAACGGCTCTTTTGCCCCTAAGGCCCTCGATTCCACAGAGCTCTGGGCTGTCATCCTTCTCTGCACAGCACACGTGGAATCATTAAGAGAAGTGCTGATGCCATGCTAGAGGCCATGATCTACCCTGCCACTCGGTTGCAGCTGACACATGCATGACATTTCTTTGGTGTCAAATCCAGGCAAAATATTGTCCTACCTGTCCAAACATCTGTTGAAAACCAGCCCTTGGAAGGGATTTAATTGGCTCTACCTCAATTCAGATAAAGATACAGAGGTAAGAATGAGGTTGCCACCCGGGGACAATCCCAGCTTCTAAACAACCCTGGAAGACTTGCACACACAGAGCACAGTGGGACAGTGTGGCTGCATCCAGGGACTCAAGTCAAGTCACGACGCACTGTGGATGATATTTATCCGTATTTACATGCACATTGTACGTCTCAGCACATGTAGAAATAGACTTGTTAATAACTCACATCTGGCCGTATTTCTCCATTAGAAGTTTAATTTGCAGTTCCATGATGGCTATGCTGTATTGTTCCAGGGAACAAGGTCTATGCTCTGGTGATGTGTGTCTTTCTTCTCTTCCTCCTTCCTCCTCACCAAACAGCTTATACTTTGTCACACTACATTAGTGCACTGATCCTGTTTCTTTGGATGATTCTGCTGCTGGGAGTGGACACGAAGGACAGAGTAAGAGCAGGGAGGGACTCACTTTTACTGTCTCTACAAATGTTGTAATGGAGAGGTCACTTTGCATTTGGGCTTGGGCTTCCTTCAGGTTGCAGAAGCCAGGACTCAGGCCACTATCATGATTGCGGCAGCCACCATGGTGAATAATACCGTATCTATGTGCACCATCAGGACTACCAGCATCACCATCGTCATCACTGTCACTGTCCAACATCATCTGCCTCTCTACCACTACTACAATGTCACTGCCACCACTACTATCATTGCTACCATCGTTGCTACTGTCCCACCAATTCACCATCTCTATCCTCCAACCACTACTCTCACCATGATTCACATCAGATTCATCGTTGCCACTATTAGCACTGTTGTCACCATAGTTACCACCACCACCACCACCACTCTCACTATGATCATCAGATTCATCATCATCACCATTAGCACCATCATCGCCATAGTTACCACCACCAATATTACCACAGTACTTACCATCATCAACTCTACTATCATCACTATAGTTACCATCATCATTACCATCATCGTTACCATCACCACCACCTTTTTGGCTGATACAACCCATAACATCAGTTGAGAGATGCTTTTTTTCTGAGAGAGTCAAGGTGGATGTAATGTCATTTCAGGATTCAGAAAACAGTGATGCACTTAGGTAATTTCTGTCAACAGACTTATTCCCAAGACACACAGTGAAACAAACTAAAAATTGTCTCTTGGCCATTAAAGTTGAACTTCATTGATTTGGACTGCGGTCTATGCATCAGTGGAAAAACAGCAACATCATCCAGAAGACTAAAAAGTTCAGTAATATTTGTCCTATAAAATTCAGGCCTTTGCCGGAAGTGACCCTGGACACTCTGGCATTTAAGGGCTCAGCTTCTGCCTCTCTCTGCTCAAAGTGGATGACTGCTTCCGCTTCTCCTGTCCTTACCTCTCCCTGGCTTTTGCTTACTCATGTTTTCTGTATCTCCACACCACTATTTTGTGGCCTGGCCTTTCATCTTTCTCCTTCCTTTCTGCCTGTGTTGTGTACAATTTCAGAATTCCTTTAGAAGAGATCAGGTTTTTGCAAATTCATTTACTGCCCAAATGGTGGAAGAGTTCCCACCCTAGGTTTTCTCACACGGAACAGTCTAGAGGTGACTGCCTTTGTCACACACTGCAGTCCTGATATGATGACTAGGCTGCATGCAATGGTGACATGGATGCAAAGCTCTGTAAACAAAGAGCTTTTTTCATCTATTTTATTCGATGTGTCGCTTTTATACACAAACTGTCCCAGTGGCTTCTGTGCTGCATGGACATTATGGTTGTCAGCCTTATCAAATAAGAATACTGGCCTCCCATTTAAATTTGAATTTCAAATGAGCACTGCATACTTTTTCTTCTATATAAATATGTCCTCTGTCTTGTGTGGGGCCAGTACCCAAAACGGTGATACCCACCATCCATATAAGACACTGTAAAGCTTTTGGGTTTTACTGCACAGTCACAAGATAGGAAAAGGTGATGTGGGACTCTTTATGGTCCTAAAGCTGGGCATTGACCTAATTTTTTTTCAGCCCCTTCATATTCTACAACAGACTACATCAACTATTCATAAATGTATTCAAGCAAAACAGGAGACCATTTTAAAGCCTACTTAGAGGAAAAAAACCAAGATGAAGAGAAGCAATGAACAAACCACATAGTTTTAGCTCTGGCTATTGCACAAACGGGATAGACTCAGAGGCATGCACAGGCATATAGTTTATGAGAGAGAGATACAGATAGGTAGGTAGTTAGATATCTATATCTATATAGATAGATAGATAGATAGATAGGTAGATAGATAGATAGATAGTGCTGAGATGAGAGCAGAGTTCTCAACCAATCATACTTTGCTTTGAAGTACAAGTGTCATCACATGAGCCTCAAGCAAGCCCTACATTGCTCTGTCCAACCATGTCAGAGTCTCATGTACTGTATTTGAGTTTAAAAGGTCTCATCTTATTTTATTTTATTTTAGGTAACATTTCCTAGGACTAACATACATTTTTTCACATTTCCACAACTCCAGCCTTGAAGATGAAAGGAAGACAAACTCGAAGAAGTGAATTGTCCAAGGTTAAAAAGCTAATGAAGTGAACATGTATGATGTGTAGCCAAACCCTTTTAATTCAAACTCATTGTTTTTTCTTATCATACAAAAGGACATTAATTCCTTCACACATATGCATGTCTTGCTCTATTCAATGGTTACTTTTCGTGTGTCACAGGCATTATCTAATTCCCACGAAATTCCTGTGGGGTGAGTACAGTATTATTATTTCCATTTATATATGCACATGAGACTGAGAACAGCTATGTGGCATCAAGACTAAGAGGGCTTGCCTAGCCAGCCTCCATGGGCTTGAACGCCCCTCATCTGTTATTAGCTCCAGGGTATTTGCCACTACACTGAAGAGCTGGAAATTTTCTTTCCTCATTTGTAAGCTACGGACAATAAGAATACCTAATACTAAGAATTGACATAAATATTTCATGAGCAAATATGTGGAAACTATGAAGTCCATACAAAGGGACACATCTGGGCACAAAGGAGGATTTCACAAATGCTAGCTTGTTGTATTATTGTTAGGGTTGAAATTTGCTTTAATTCAAAGAAGAAGCTACCAGAATTAAATTAGGATTTTATGGCTGAAGAATCTGCTTATTTTATTTTATGTTTTTGAGATAGGGTCTTGCTAGATGGGTCAGGCTGCCTAGAACTTGTTGCTATCTTCCCTCTCATGTGTTAACTTATTAGCACAAGTCTATCCTTTAAAAAGATGCTTCTTGAACAAATTTATAATGCACAGCTCAACTCCCCTAGGATTACCACTCAGACAGGATTTCCTTTTCAAACAGAGCCCTCCAGCTTTTGCTGAGCCTAAAGCTATGTATTTAGTTTTTTAGACTTCATTGAATTCTATTGTTACTAAATGTGCAAGTTTTTCTTCATTAGACCCTAACTCCTTGAGAGGTGAGACTGTTTCTACCTCTCATTTGATGACTACTTTAGAGATCAGTAAATATTTTCTACCATTTGATCACCTTGTCTCGAGTGAGAAAACTGCTTGTTTGTTATTTATTTCTTCTTTCACAATTTCATTCCCATTCATTCTCAGTCCAAGTGGTTCAGCCAGGACTCACTCTACCCATTTGTTTCAGCTGGTGAGAAGGTGACCCAGTCTAAGCTTCTAAGTACCGAGAACTTCCTGCTTCCTCTTCCTGGCCACCGTAATTGTCTTAAGTATAGATGATGTTTTCCTAAGCCTGCTTCAGTCATTCTATGCAAGAGTGTGGGGGGGTCAGAGAAAGAGAAAAGAGGTGGGGAGATAAAAAAAAAGGAAGAGGCAAGAAAGGGAGGAAGAATGAGGAACGGAAAGGACAGAAATTGGATCCCTGTGGTGCCTGTGGCCTCATGAGATTGCTAAGAAAGGGACGCCATCTCCTTCTGCTCACTTTTCCATCAGGCAAACTGACTTTGGCCATTCCCTTGAGAGCTCTTCATAATAAGGACTTGGAAGACAATCAGAGTCATTTTAAATTAAGCCCCCTAGCACAGATTCTAATCTAATGAGGTCATTAACACATGGCGCTATCAGGGCTGCCTAATGCCATCCTGGAATAAGGAGCCATTTTCCTTCTGTGAGAATGGGGCCCGTGTGCTGCACACAGACTAACATGGTGTGAACTGGAGATGCACAGTAGTGATGGAAGACACCCAACTGATGGGGATTAGGATGAAATGTCCCTTTTCATCTGATTGCCTGTTGGTAACTGTTAATAAGTCAGCCTAGTCTGTCATTGAGAGGAGATGAGCTTGGGTATGGGGTGCTCTTTCTGCATTTCTGTTTTAGAAGCAGAAGTCAGAGGAAGACTGATGATGGTAGCCATTATCAGACCTAGCTTTTTGTTCCTGGTTTGGCAGCAGCAAGATTTGCAATAGAATAACCCCTTGACTTTCACCCCTTTGACCAGGGACATGCATTAGTAAGATAGCCATTAACTTTCCCATGGGGCCCTCATGTCTGTCTGATCCTGGCAGCTGGACTCAGCACCATACTCCGAATCATTTGGCCCTCCAACCCAGAACTTTGCCAATATCCTCACAGGCACTTGGTCAAACTCTGTGATTTTATTCATTTGTATAAACCCAGGACCGCCTTTCCAAATGTGGAGTGAATATGACTTTGGTATGTAGCTGACAGTAGGGAGAAAATGAGTAGCAGTTTAGTAAGTATCTTGATGGGACTCTAGCATGTTTACAATGGAGAAAAGGATTGTGTGCTTGCTTTGGGGATACCCAGTTGGATCTCCATTGAGAAGAACTAGCTGCAAGAAGCACTGCTGATTGATTCCTTCAGCTACTGCTCCTCTGCAACCCCTGGAATATTGTCTGAAGCTGCCCGAGCATCTGAAGGATCAAGGAGTGATACTAGAACCAGCCCATTCCTCTGGACCCTTCCTTTAGAGGACAGCCTGGGCTGATGGCTCTGCATTATGCTCTCAAGAACTTCTTTACCCAACAAGTCTTTCGTATTGGTTCCTCTCTCTCCATGTGCAGGTGTTTCTTGTCACATATGGGGTCTTCATTCCTTCTTTTATTGTTCATAGGTGCTTCCTCCAATAAAGGCTTTAAACCTCTCATCCCATCCTTCTTGCAGAACCAAGATTGATGAAAGTAGGTACCAAGAAGGCTCTAGATCAGTGGTTCTTATGTCGTGGGTCATGACCCCTTTGTGGATGGAAAGACCCTTTCATAGAGATTGCCTAAGACCTTCGGAAAACACAGATACTTACAATATGATTCATAACAATAGCACAATTACAGTTATGATGTAGCAATAAAAATAATTTTATGGTTGGGGTCACCATAACATGAGGAACTGAATTAAAGGGTTGAATAATTGGGAAGGTTTACTCTCTGCTCAGGGAGCAAGGAAAAACCCATCCCGAGTAGATGAGAAGAGGGCAATATTAGGTTAACGTGGCAACCCAACTAATATACATTTCGTCTGTATATGTAAATAAAAGTACTGGTTAGACAGAGTGTCCTTGTCAAGTTGCTCATTTGAAAATGTGGAGAGAGCAATGCTTCAAGGAGAGTCACGCTGACTGACTGTGACTAAGTTGAACTTATGTGTTGAAAATGGACATTAAGTAGACAGTGTATACTGTCAAAGGCTAAGAGTGATTTATGAAGATTCATTTCATAACCTTATGCAGCAAGACGGTGAACTCAGGATCTGGTGATGTTCGCAGGGACCTGACAAATGGTCTAAATAGGTTTGTTCTGTTGAAGTTGGGACCTACTTTTGAAAGACCTGTGACACTAAGACACAAGATGGGACCATTTTGCTGGACATTGCTGAGGACCTTTGTCTTAGTTTGGGTCTTATTGCTGTGAAGAAGACACCATGACCATGACAATTTTTATGAAGGAAAACATTTAATTGGGAGTGGCTTATAGTTCCAGAGGTTTAGTCCATTATCATCATGGGAGGGGGAGACCATGGGGGCACACAGGTAAACATGGTGCTGGAGAAGAAGGCAGGAAGCTTCCTGGCTTGAGCTTCTGAGACCTCAAAGCCCATCCACTAGTGACACACTTCCTCCAACAAAGTCCTATTTAGTCTAACAAGACCACACCTCTTAATAGTGCCACTCTCTATGAACCTAGTATTCAAACACATGAGTCTCTGAGGGGCCATTCCTATTGAAACCACCAAATTTTGGTCTCAAAACAACATCTCAACCCTCAGGAGCAAGAAGTAATATTTCGCTGATGTGATTGCAGAGACTTCCCCATGAAAGAGGCAGGTCTTCCTCTTAGGAGCTAAACCCAGCTCCTCTTCAACACCAGAGTATTAGCTTGGGCTATCTGCCAAAATGACCCAAGTTTGATTCCTAGGACCTACCCGGGGTGGATCACAGCTGCCTGGAAGTCCAGTCACAGGGCATCTGAAGTTTTCTTTTCCACAGGCATCCATGTATGTGTGCATGTGCGCAAATATTTGCACATAAACAGACATAAAATACAAAAATTAATATAATTTTAAAAACTACCTTTTTCTTGTTCAGCTTCTGGGTCAATGTTAGTTTTCAGATGTGAAAGCCGCTGTGAGCAGGGAAGTCTGGCTTCCTAGTGGAAAGTCTTGCATCTCTATGGCAAGGAAATGCTGTCTTGGTTTCACATCCTTCTTCCAAGAATGGACCCACAGACATTTTCCCAAGATGAGGGAACCTACAGAGACAACTGTGCAGAAATCTCTAAGACTATTGAGTGTAGGATGTGTTTGTTGGTACCAAGGCACCTAAAGAGTTACATTGACCTTCTCTTAGGGCATGAACTTATAGTGAGCAGGTAACAGATAGAGTCCCAGAAAAAGTCTTTTCCTCAGTGAACTGCCATGACTATAGCTCCCACCAAAGCTCATCTTCACATGTCCTTGTTTGTGACTGAGAATCATTTATTTGGCAGTAGAGGTAATTCTCACATTGGCTCTTTGGATGGTGGAATTCAATTTGTCATCAAAAGACAGACTAAGTAGCTTCAGACACAACTTTTCTCCCATGTTCAGAACTGAAATAATAAACATGTCCTCTTATGTCCTCTGCAGGAACTTGCCTGTAATACAGACACCCACACGCCCACACATACACATCCGCACATGCACTCACACATGCGTGCACACATACCTGCACCTTCAAAAAGCAAAGGACAAGTTAACTCATGCTGCATGTTTATTGCCAAGTAGAAAATACAGTATCTTACAAGCCTTTGAATTATATCATATTCCATATCGAAGAGGAGTGTTCTGGCCTATAGATTCTGATACAGAGGACCAATGGTAGTGGCTTGGATTAGAAAAGGGCTCTGCAGTGGATCCAGGCATTGGTACTGGCGGGATCTATGGTAGGAACAGGTACAGTATGAAGTTTATAGCCAGTCTTGGTGGGAAGGATCATGGTTTTGGAGTTCTGGAACATGCCTTAGTCATACTCATTGGAGAAATT
>LOJH01038112.1:0-15117 GCA_001685095.1 Ellobius talpinus | reverse complement strand
AGGGCAGGGAACCCTGACTGCTCTTTGTACTGGAAAGGGAGGGGGAGGGGGAGGAAAATGGGAGGAGGGGAGGAGGTGGTAATTTTTAACAATAATAAAGTAAATGGAAAAAAAGGAAAGATACAGGAACAGAAGGGTAGCAGAAAGAACATGAAAAGGAGCAAGAATCAGGGGTCCAATGGAGAAAAAGCCCACAGAAATACTCTTGGGATGTTTGTCCTGTATCAGCAAGTGAATGAGCAGCCAAGTCCCCAGGGGTTTCTGTGTAGGAGCTAGTGTGCTGGCTGGAAATGTAGGAAAGCCATGAAAAATTGAGAAAGCACTTGAACCTGAAGAGGAAGTTCCAGGCCTCCTGATTTGAATATTTGTGCTTTAGTTTGTTTCTGTGTTGTCATGGGGTCTCCAGTTTATGTACCCTATAGGTCCATACTGTTTGTCCTACACTTATCTTCCATTGGGTTGTAGCTAATAGTGGCCCTCCTGTTTATTTCTATTGGGGTTATTTCTTTTCCCCACTTGCCTTCCTAAGACCTTGGTTGTCACTCAAAAAATGAGGCTCTGCCTCCTCTGCATCATTGCCTTTGCCACTGAGCAGGGATGCTTGCCCTTTGAGTAGAGCACAGTGAAGTTTCTAGGCTCAAGATGATCCCCTTTCATATTGCTCTTCCTAGGGATAATGAGATACAGCAAATTCCACTAGCCTTCAGGGCAACCTGTCCTTCCTATTTACAGATGTGTCTCTGGACAAAGGTAGCCTCTGTATACTGAGCGTATGGATGACTCCAGGAACAACATCTCTTGTTATATAAGCAAGATGAGATTCCTCTTCATATGCTAACAAAACATCAGGATATCCTGGATGGCATGCCCCTGAAACCTAAGAAAGAAGAGATGGTTTCACACAGAAAGAAAAGAAATAGGACCTGTCCAGACAACGTGTAACCGTGCCGACCCAATCACTAACAGAAGATGTTCTGCCTTCCAAGAGGCTTCAGCTCTATCAGGCTAAACACAGGAGCCCATGGCATCACTGGGCACAGGTAGGCTGTGTAGGAAGTGTGGGAGTATGTGACTTTCTTTTCAATGGAACCTTAACATGAGGAAAAGTGACATTTTAATCTCAGAGATAAAACAAGTACTCTGATTTTTCTTATTTATGTTTTCTCATTCCCCTTTTATTCCTTATTGTTGAATACCCTATACTGGATGCAAAACATGATGCTATTAACTCTCTTTTATCTCCATGCAACCTTCCAATTTGTGAGTCATAAAGAACTTTATATCTGGTATATAATTTCCAACAGTAATGGCTGAACTTGTTCTCTTTTTCTTCCTTCCTTCCTTCCTTCCTTCCTTCTTTCTTTCTTCCTGTTTATTTTTCCTTTTTCTTAATCATTTTTTTACTAATTATCTTGTAAATTTTCATTGCATTTTTTATTTATGAATTTGATTGTTTGTCTGTGTGTGTGTGTGTACACATGCTCATGCCATGACATAAACCTGAAGATCAGAAGACAAACTGTGAGAGTTAGTTCTCTTGTATTATGTGTATTCTGGAGATAGAACTTAGGTCACCAGGTTTACTAGACAAGTTATCTCTATAGCTTTCGTTCTAATTATTTAGTTCAAGACATATATGTGCATGTTTAGCAACACATAGCGCCCAATGGCACTGAAGCCATGAGAATGCCTGGAATTCAGGTATAGTAGAAAGCAGCAGGGCCTTTACTTTTCTTCAGAAGGGAAGGGATTTCCAGGTATTTACCAGGTTTAGCACAATACAGATTTTTGCTTTCACAGTGGTTCCTCAATTAATAGTGTATGCAAAATATTTTCTTAAATATTTTAATGCTTTGGTGAACATTGCCCTGGAATTTTCAAAATGGTCAAAGTGTGCTATACAAACTCCAGGATGGTCTGATGATGGGTAGAGAATGGTGGAGATGTAGGCACACATAAACAAATGGATTAATATAGAGTTTGGAATAGATACAAACCTTCAGAGGCAATAGAAAATAAAATTGCTGCTTTTCTATTTTTATTTGATTTTTGAGATTATAGAATAATAATTGCGGTATTTATCCTTTCCCTTTCCTTCCTCCAACCCTTTTCAAATATCCCTCCCCAATTCATGAACTCCCTTTTAAATTCATGGCTTCTTTTTTTCGCTAATTGTTACTGCATCCATACCTGTATATAAACATATATATGTTCCTAAATGTAATCTGTTCAATCTATATGATGTTGCTTGTATGTATGTTTTCAGGGATGAACATTTGATACGAGAAAGCTGGTTTGTGTGCTCTTTTCCTGGGGAAGACCACCTCTCCCTTTTTCAGGTGTCCTCAGGTGCCTAAAGTTTGTGTGTGTGTGTGTGTGTGTGTGTGAGTGTGTTTGTGTGTATGTGTGTGCGTGTGTGTGTGCATGTGTGTGTGCATGTGTGTGCGAACATAGGATCTTTGTGTAGAATCAAGAATTGGGCTTTCTCCACTCACTTTGACATTTCCATTAGTATTGTACTTGCCCAGCTCACAACTGGTCAGTCATACTGGTGAGGCCTTATAGGTGCAGCTTCTATCATTAGTGCAGATAAAATCTCACAGTGAGGTTATTGATCCTCTGGCTCTGACAATTTCTCCACCCCCTCTTCTGCAATGTTCCCTGAACCTTAGGTGGGTGTGCTTTGTACATGTATCCTTTTCACCTGAACTTCACAACTCTGAATTTTGATTATCTGTGGATTTCTGTTATAGTCTGTTTATTGCAGAAAGACGTTTCCTTGATGAGAGGCAAAGAGGACACCTCTTTGTGGGCATAAGGACAAATGTTTATAGATTATTAGATGTTATACTGCTTTAAGAAATTTATGGTGTTAGATTCTCCTCACATACCATGACTTCACTAGCTTGGAGTAGTTAGCTAGGTTTCCAGGATCAGATATCATTTTCCTCTCATTAAGCAGGTCATAGGTCCAATTAGAGGTCTATTGGTTACTGTATGCATGCATGTCCTGTTGGGCATTGATTTAGTACATAGTCATCACAGCTTAAGGGAATACCACAAAATATAGAGTAATATATTTATAAAAATATAAAAAATGAATAACTATGTTTTCAAAATTATCTTTGTGGGTTTGTTGTTTTCAGTTTTCAACTGAGGAATTAGATAGCAACCCTCTGTTAACTTTCCATTATTGTGGCAAAATGCACATGAAAATCAATTTATAAAGAGATTTCTTATGATGCATGATTTCAAAAGTTGCATCAACAAGTACCTGGCTTTACTGCTTTAGACATCTGGCAAGGTAGAGCAACATCATGGTGGGGAAAAACTACTCACTTCATGGGTATTAGAAAGGAAATAGGGGTAGGTGGGCCTGAAGAGAAAGAAAGGAAAAGAAGGGAATGAAAGAAAAAAAGGGAAGAAGGAAAAGATTCTTGACAAGGTAAGTTCTCAAGGCATGCCCCAAAGACCTAAGAACTGCAATATAGCTCCATCCCATACAATGTACACCATTCCTCAACCATCTACTTGGCTGTGAGTTCTTGGGTAGATCAATCTACAGCTGAAAATATAACTCTCTGACTGTATCAGGAGTTAAAACTTCTGAACTGTTGAAAAAAGACATGTAGCACATGATATTTGGGAGGTATTTTAGATCAAAATACTACCTACTGTCCCGAACAGCATGGATGAGGATGCATGTAGTGTGTATGTCCTACCTTGGTGCAACATGCATTATAACTTTCCAACACCATGCCTACTACACAGTGTGCCTTTGGGTTTTGAATCAAGTGGTGTTCATGCAAGTTAATAATACCTTGCCTAGAAAATTCTAAGTGGTTAAGGAATTCTCAATCTCCTAACCTTGGGACTCTTAACCGGTCTCACTGTCCACACATGTACCCTTCACGTGTTAGTACATGAACTGTGTCATCAAGGTCAAGAAAAAGAAAAATAGTAGTGCTAGCTAGTTTTACCTCAACTTGATAAAAACCAGAGTCATTTTGCAAGGGGGAAACAATTAAGAAACGTCCACACTGTATTTTCCTGTGGGTAGCCACATGTTATATTTTCTTTGCTTGTTGATTGATGTGATTAGGCCCAACTCACTGTGACCAGTGCCACCCCTGGGTAGGTGGTTCTGGGTGCTTTAAAGAAATAAGCTGAGCATGTGATAGCAACAAGCCAGTAAATAAAGTTGTTTTATGGCCTCAGCTTCATTTTCTACCTCCAGGTTCCTGAGCTGAAATTCTGCCCTGGCTTCTCTGGACAACAGACTACAAGCTTTAATATAAAATAAGTGCTTTCCTCCTGAAGTTCATTTTGTGCATGAAATCCAATAATTCTGACTCCTCAGCATAAACCTCATGTCCTGAGCAATAAAGACGAGCTGAAAATAAGAGGAGTTTTCCCTATTTGCAGCCCCAAAGTCCTTACAGTAGAAGGTGAGGGAGGGTTTGTTTTTGTCTGATTCTTTTATGTTAGCAAAACTCAAAACAAGTACTTAGTATCTTCTATGTGTTTCTGAAAAAGATTCGCTACACACACAGCTCATGCAAAGCAGTGAGAGCAAGCGAGTTATAGGTACACTGAAATTAAAAAGGGCTCCAGTTATTCGTATTACTGACAGAACATTATGAACTCTTCATTATAGATTTAAAGTCTCCAATTTTCTCATTTCCAGTCTTTTAAAATTCAAAATTAGATCATATTTTATGCTTTCAGGGTGTTTTTTTCAATAAATACAGCCTTTCTAGATTGCTTCCCTTTCTGCTTCTCACATCTGGTTGGTTATGTCTCCAATTAAATTGCATTCCAATTTGTCATAGAATAGTAATAATAATAAAACTTCTGTAGATCAAACAAAGCCTCCCGAAGCAGTTATTTCTCTTATACCCAGACTAGCACACAGCTCACTCAGAACAGTCAACAGTGACTGGGGACTACTATGCTTTAGACATAAGGCATGAAACTCAGTTGATTTTTCTAATCAGAAGGAAATTAGAAAAAGCTATCATTCTAAAGTCTGTTTTCCTTCCTTCTGTACCTCCCTCCACCTTCTTTCCCTCTCTCCATCCCTTCCTCCCTCCAACCCTCCCTCCCTCCCTCTTCCTTTCTTGCCTTCTGTCTTGCTTTCTCTTTTATGCTTATTTGTTTGTTGGTTTATACAAGTGAAGGTACCTGCAGCTAGAAGATGGCTTTATATTCTCTGGAGGTGGCATCACAGGTGATTTTTGAGTTGCCATGTATAAGGTGCTAGAATGGCACTCTGGTCTGTACAAAAGAAGGGTTCTCTCCTTTATCTTTTGCAGTTCTATCTTTTATCTAAGAGGTCTCACTAAATAGAAATACATAAGAAATAATCAGAAATGCAGAGAAAACTTGTCTATCATATATCCATTTACAATGAAATATTCTTTTTAAAAGATATATTTGTACATGAGATATTTTTCAACCAAATTCTATAAAAGATTTGTATAGAAAATGATTTTAAACAATGATGATCTGAATAAACTCTAAATATAAGAAAAATAATAATATCATCATAAGTTCTTAATATGGAAAAATCTGACCAGAGAGAGCCTGCAGATTTAATGTTATTTAAATAAAAGTAAAATGACTATATTCTCCTGAGAGGAATGGATGGGTGGTCCAAAAACTACAATAAGAGAAATAGTTACTCTTAACTACTTAGCCATCTCTCCATACCCTTTCTTCTCTTTTTTATTCATTCCTTATTTCATTGAAAGAAGTTAGAAATAGTATCCTGAATTTGGCCATTTTAATTGGTAAGACATAGCAGACCATTGTGGTAGGATTTTTCTAGGGTAGTTGATTTTGCTGTTTGTTAATTTATAATGAAGTCACAAGAGACTCACCTACTCATGTGGATTTTTTTCCCTGACGTTAATTTAAAAGGTATGTATTCTAGACCCCTTATTCACTTTCTTTAATTTTTTATAAATATTCTTAAAAATAACTCTCAAAAACAACTTGGTCCAAGCAGATAGATATTGAATTTTAGATCAGTAAGTAATCATAGAAATGATGTTGGCAAAACACTTGGTCGTGTGGTAGGAAAATACTAGTTTGGCTAGAAGAGGATGTAAGAGGTTACCTTGAACAACAGTCTTCAAAAAATGGTCCCCAAATGACGTCAGCGATAAGAAATGGACCGACAAAGCAAGTAACTATATTAATGCATATGTGACTATTTGTGTGAAATTTCTTTAAAAGTAGATTAAATTAATAACTTTTTTTATTTTGGCAATTAAAAATAGTACAATAACTCAAAAATAGGTTGGTTAAATTGCTCTTTGGTAGAAAGTGTTTGAGGCACTGAATTGACTTCTAAGGAAACAGTGAAGGTCGAGAGACTATAGCAGACCTTCACTGGATTGTATTTATGATGTTTGCACATTAATTTCAAGAAGATGTGGAAAGTTCATTTATGTTTATTTTCATTTTGCTTTGTTTTGCTAGGTACTGAGAAATCTCAAACATGAGGATTTCTTGAACTTTAAGCACCTTACAGGATTTTGTTTTCTGAGCTAGGCATATTGAAATCATCGCTTCACATTTGATAAGTGAGTACTGTACCATTAAGGCACATTTCTACTCTAGATCATTATAGTGGCATTTTAAGTGTAATTTCTACTGAGTAGGTATGGTCTAATCTTTATAAACTCTGGAGACCAAAAACTGAGGACTTTTGTGGTTTGATGGTCCTGCTAAGAGTAAGTGACCAAGAGCATGCCTAATACTTAACAAGAAAGCAACCCAATCCACCTACACTAAAAATCTATTACTGTGAGGCAACTTACAGTGTTAAATGTGGAAACCTTGTTGGTGGTATTTAGAGGATTCAGTATCCTTTTTCATTGAATTGATTATAGCCATGTGTGGCTGATGAATCTCATCTGCGTGGTGACAAAGTTAACACATGAACTGTGAACAATTCTAAATTTTGGCATACATAGCATCTGTTTTTGAAGAATAGTTAGACAAGTCATAATCCTTTCAAGTTAAATAAACATTACAGGTCTTCTCCTCCAACGTTATCCTTTTATACATGGGGTAACCAACACACAAGTAAAATGATGTCCCTCTACATCTACAAAATAACAGTTGCAACAGTACAGTTTATGATGCTGGCCATACCAAAACTTGGCAAAAATCAATGTAAAGAACAGAAAAAAAATATTGATAGTCATTTGAAAAGAGTTGATCTGGTATTAAATTTTGGCTTAGAGACACAGATGCTTCAAAAGGTAAAAGCATTGTCATTCAACGATGTAAGCCTGACAACCTGTGACTCAGTTTCCATAATCTAAGTAAGGGTGCAGAAGAGAGCTGACTCTACAAAGCTGTCCTTAGAGCTCTGCACACACTCTGTGACATACATGCAACCACACACACAAACACACACATATGCATGCACAGAGAATATACATTTTTTTACAATACATATTTAAATTAAAATATATTTTTTAAAATGAACTGAGATTAAGTTGCAGACAGAGATTAGGGGAATGGGTGCCTATGAGGGTTACTGGTGTTAATTTTGGGGGTGAATGAAAATAACTGGTAAACATTAAGGAGAGTGGAGAGTTGGTGGGCTTCCTTGCCAAATTTCTCCCTCTACCTTGGGGAGAAACTGTACCACTCTCTGGAAAATGGCCTTCTGAAAAATCCCTCCATCTGCTGCAGATGATTATCCTGTTTAGAGACTGTTAATGAAAGAAATAAGGAAAGGTACAGTTTTAGGGAGTGTATTATTTAGGGCTGTTTGATGTCTTGTAAAAAAGGGCTCTAGTGATGAGGGAGCCCAGTGCCTCTCAGAGTCATCTTGCTTCCTTGTGGGAGCTTCAAAACTTGCTCATTTCTAGAAAACAAAATTGCCTTGTGTTCACCTAGTGAGGAATCTTCTGAAGCCAGCATCCTTTAACAAGGACTACGCCATGGATAGTCTTGTCACCTGGTTATCGTGTGACCTGATCAGGGAGCCTCAGCCCAGATTTATGTTTTTTCTCAAACTTTCTTTCTCTAATGTTCTCCGTACTGACAGTCTCATTTACCCTTTGTTTGCATTTCTCTGTGACCATACTCTTACTGGGTTAAAAACCCATTTCCATGTAAGCAGTGGACTAGAACTCCAATTGTCATAGAGGGCAAAGCTGACGGAGAAAACAGAAAGAAAAAAAAGATTCTTATAAAGAGATACAGAGTAAAGGGAGAGAAGGAAGATATGAAACTGAGGAAATTCAGAAGTAGAAGATTTTAATAAGCAAATCAAAACTAGCAAACACAGCAGGAACACTCACTAGTGCTGGCCAAAGCCACCTGCTACAGGATATTTTCATGTGCTAAATCGGCCTGCTTCTGTGTGAGTCAGACAGGGCTTTCTCACCCAGGATTCTGACATCTGAGGCTTCAGGTCAGTGGGCTGGAGAATTGAGTTGAATATTGCAGAGGAAGTGTGGAAATTTGGAATGTTTTGTCTAATTAAGTATGAAGGGTGGGAAAAGAGAAAAAAAGAAACAGGAAGCCTGGCTTCTGTTAACTCGGTAGTGATAGCCACACCGTGCAAAACTTGTGATAAGAATTGAATTGTGCAGAAGTTACCCTGAAGTCTTAAGACTTCATGATCTGCTTCATCTGAGTTGCTGGTTGTCAACAGACTTCTCTCAAGCATAACTCCATTATTTGTCCTCATTCGTGAACTGATAAGAGACCTGGACTTTTTAAATTCACTAATTTGTGCACTTAATAATGAGAACATTCCATAAGAAGAGGTATTTCATTTAACTATTTGGAAGAATATACTTTTTCTAATTTTTGTATGTTCCTCATGCTATTGGGAGTCAATATGAAGCACTTAAAAGATCTTTGATTTATATTTGTTGATTTATATTTATATTTCTCTTATGTAAAACATGTTAATTAATCCATTAATGCAATAATAATTATTTCATATTAATAGCATACTTCAAGCACTATGCTGGTTCTAGGGAATTAGTGTCTGGCTAGCTATATACCATTTGCCAGCACAACCAATAAATATACTCCTGAAGTTTGGCTTGGAATTTGAGTCATTTTGAAGTGAAATAGCAGGGCCTTATGTCTGGGGGTAGGCATGGTAGGGGAATACCATGGAAATCCTTTCGTTAGGTAGAGAATGTTTTCAAGAAAAAAATGATCATATTCCAGTGTGTTTTCCTCGCCAACCTGGACTTCCATATGCTAGCTCTCCCAAAGCAGAAACACCACCTGTATTTTGTTCTTACTTTGTGGGTACCAGCATTTCAGATGGCTTCACTGTCTACTAATCATTTTCTTTTTCAACATTAGAAAATGTTGAATGGCCAAACACTCATCAAAAATGTCAAAAATGTTTTCATTCCTGGAAATCTTCTCTAAATGCTGAAGTGGCTTGATTAGGTTAGAGTGGTTTCTCCATCATTTTCTATATCCACTTAACTTAAGGGTAACTTTTAATGACATCCCACCAAGAGTGTATAGAATTTTAAAGCAATCAGTGTTTTCTCTTTCCACTATAGTGAGGAGAAAATTAATTCAATTTATGCTACATACAAGATCTCGTTCTGAGTTATATATTTATGTTATTAAGTTAAGAATATGCAACTTGATTTTTCCCCATGTATATTATGCCATCTCACACTTGAAAATCACATTTTTCATAATATTTTACATGTAATTTGGGCCTTGGGTAGGAGCAAATTGGCATATGATTTAGTAGCACTTTCTGGAAACTAGTAAAGCCTCATTCAGACCCACTGATGTGCCAGGCTGCTTTAGGCTTTCATGATGGAGGCTCTGTACTTCTTTTCCCATGGAGGATGCATTGGTGCTGGGACTAGATAATATAATGGAAGTTAAACCTTACTACTTGGTGAGATTTTACTTTGCAGTTGGTGGAGAACATTCTAGGCAAGGCATCTTTAGACATAGCAGATCTAAATTGGTTGCTTCATTCTTATTCCTAGTGCTTTCTGTGTCCCCACATTCCCATCTATGATTTTTATTGTTCTGGTTTTATGCAGGAAGTAGTCAGAACATCTGGGCATCTTTTTGTGCTTTTAATGAGTATTTTCCTGATGACCAATAATGTCGATCATCATTCTAGAAATTTATTGGTCATTTGTACTTCTTCCTTGGTAATGTGAATAAAGGAATCACTGATCAGTGTGTATAGGCAGTCAGGTTATATAACAGAGAAAGTGCCTCCTTCTGTAAGAGAGTTCTTATTCCTGGACAAAAGATATAAGCTCAGCGGATATTCCAGCTGTTTGTTCTATTAAGAAGAAGTGAAGGAGGAAGTACAAAACCTACTGGAAAGAAATCAGAAACAGATTTTTAGACATCAAATATAGTCTCTAAGTCATTCATTCTAAAAGTTAGAGAAATCCATGATCAATGCTGAGAAGTTTTAGAAACACTGCATTCTTGATGTGATGGAAAGACTGCCAGTGCTGTCATTCTCTGCCTTCTTAACAAAAGAAAATCCAGATAAGCCAAAGAGTGGGTACCCAGATTCTTAATGTCTTTTTGCTCCGACAAAATTCTTACCAACTTAATCATAGCAAAATAAGAGCAACCCACAGCATCCACTTCTGAATTCACCGATTGTCTAATAGTTTTAAATCATTACACATATTGATTTACTTATTTATTGTGGGTATATGAGCATGCATGCATATACATGCCCATGCAATGCTTGTGTGTGTGTGTGATGTGTGTGTGTGTGTATGAATATTTTCTATGGCAGTCTTGTGGAGGTCAAAGGAAAAGTTTCAGTACATTCGTTCTCTTCTACCATTTTTGTCCCAGGTTTTGAGGTCTAGAGTTGTGGTAGCAAGCTCCTGTACCCACTGAACTTTCTGATAACCGGACTCTGTCAATTGTTACCAGTCATGCAAAGTACAACATTTCCTTCTCTAATTGGAAGAGAGAGTTTGCATTCCTCTACAAATATTCTCATCTTACACAGACAGGTAGAAATAGGAACTAAGTGAATACCCAGGCCCATCCTTGCCTGACTGGTCAGTTTTGCTTAACATTAAATAAAGCCAGAGGCTCTACAGAGACCTGCTATGTAAGCCTATCCAGGAGCCAGTGCCATTTCCCCATAATCCAGCAAATCTTCAGATAACAAGAGTTTTTGAATAAACTTTACTTTCAAAATGGCATATTCTACTTTTAAACTCCAGCTCCCCCCAAAAGGTGGAGTATTCACCCTATGCAGCTCCAAGGCAAACAGTGTGATTGGGAGCACATTCATAATTCAACGCGGTCAAATGCCAGGGGCCAAAGAGATAGCACTCCATGGCCAGGAGGACTGGGCTGTCACTCATGGCTGATTCTGTTCCTTGCAGCAAGCTGTATAATTGGAGAAGCTGAGAGCCATGACCTCAGCTCTGTGTTCTGCTACTGTAATATATTCCCATCAGTCTGATCAGTATCAGGTATGGAGGAAGCTTTTGAATGGAAGTAAAAATGCTAAATTGTAATTTTCCAGATTTCTGGAAATATTAGATTTCAGTTGAATGAAAGGGAAGAGACAGGGAAGTATCTCTGCACCAAAATTATAAACACTCTTAGCTGTGCTGCACATCTCTGCCACGTTCTGGGCAGCACATATTGTGAAGCTGGTGTTATATTAGGAAGCTTTCAGGGGAGGATGATGGAGCAAGATGCTTGTAAGCAAGAAGCTTCAGGCTGGGGACTTGGGACCTAGTGTGTGTGTGTCTCCTTTCTGCTGCGGCCTAGAAAAGTGAATTGTAACAGATTTTGTAGAGGCATGAGGTGTGATAAATTTTCCTGGGAGCCCAATTTTCTAATCTGTAACACGCTGGATAAAGGTGCTCACTTTTCCATTAGGTTGCCATGGGGATTAAATAAAACACTGTGTAATTCACTGACTTTAGTGGACAGCATGGTGCAAGTATAGTTTAGCCTGTTCTGGCAACTGCTAAGCCATCATGAATCAAAGCCATCAAATTCCAACTTCCCACATGAACACTCCCATACTTACTATTTTTCTATAGTAATCTCTTTGACCTAGTTCACTGTGGTACAGTATTCAATTCACAAATTTAGAAGCCTTATATGAGCAAAATATACACATATGAGGTCACTGTTACATGACTAGGAATATACTTATGTCACAGAAATCCAGAGAAAGATGTAGAGAGTGAAAAGGGGGAAAATATCTCAGTAACGCTTGGTTACAGCTTTTGTTATTTTTAAAACTATGTGGTATGCTAATAACAAGGATGGGAAGAATGGAAGTGTAGGGGACATAAAAAAGAGAAAAGTCAGGAAAGAAGTTGAAGAAATTAGTAAGAACCATTCTATACAGCTAAGGTAGTGACATTTTGTTGGAAGTATGTAAGACTGGAGCTGCAAACCTAGGTTTAATGTCCAGGTCTTTGGTCCAGATGGCAAGGTCCTGTCTGTTGTAGGCTTCCAAGCATCTATTAGTGCGTTGATTCTAAGAGCTTGGAAGAAGTTTTGTTCTGCTCCCTGTTAGCTGATCGAAAAGACACTGGATACAAGAGTATACCCAGGCTAGTTCCCCTGTTTTAATTTTAGCCTTTGCCCCACCCTTGTGTGCTGGGAAGCTAGTGGTGGGTATTTCCTTCCCTTCATTGTGTTAACTGATCCTCTCATGGAAGTGGAACCAGGCCCAGTGTAAACAGCAGCTGTGAAATTGGCTCCCTAGCCTTTAGGCCACTATTGACTAGTCTTCTACCACAACCAGATTAATGGCATTGGGAACAACTATAGTAGGTTGCAGTAATTAATCAATTTTATTCCTCTTTATATACTTGAAGTTGAGGCTTTAGTGTTTAGCATGCAAATTTATGTAAATTAAAATTCAAATATATTCAAACCGACATGCAAATGTGTGTCCCTCGATTTGCTAAGAAAAAAAAATCTGGTAGCCCTACTGTAAGCTCCTAAATGCAGTGGGGGAAGGGAGAGAGAAGTTGAAGGAGTCTTGCAGCTTGATATGCCTTTCATTTGTTAATATATGCAAGTTGAAAATGAAAATAAAAATATGTTTTACTTCAGCTGCTCCTTGTGTTATGAAATAGAAAGCTGAAAATCCGCAACAATAACGGGAACAAAATCTGTGAGTCTCCTCCTCGAGATAAGAATTTTAAAGTTTTATTTATTCGAGAATCATCTGCCTTTAGGCATTGAGCCTCATAAGCGCTGCTTCTTACTTTTAATTGATCAGATAGAAGCTGTAACTAAACACAAAGGAACTGTCTTAGAACCTGCATGCAGAAGACTCGTGATGTGAACTTGGCATTGTGTAGAAACAGCCTAGGAATGAGAGGTAGGGGCTGGGCAGGGAGAAATCAGTGGTGAAATACATTCAAATAATTCATACTGATTAAATATTTTATTTAAAATATCATTATGATCTCTAATGAAGAAATGTAAATGTATTATGTATAAGTTTATTAAAGAGGAGACCCGTAAATAAAAGTTCATGCTATAAACTATACCACATGGTGATACATACCTGTAATCCACAGGAAGCAAGTGCCAGATGATGACATTCAAGGCTTTCCCCTTCTCCCATATAGTAAGTTTGAGCCTAGGCTACGTGGCTGCATGAGACCTTGTCTCTTATGCTTCACAATGGTACAACCTAAGCAACAACATTTTTTAAAAAAAGGCACGGTCAGGGATTAATTTAAAGTAGATTGAAAATAGCAGATAGCAACTGATACTTGAAATGTTGCTTATTATAGTATTTGCCAGCAAGTATGAACATTGCAAAAACAGTACACGGATGAGTGATAAATACTAGCATAGGAGTTGGGCCAGGCACCCAGAGAACTGAATTACTGCTGGTTCTGCATCTCATGCTACAGCATGACATTTGGCTGTACAAGGAATGTGGCCTCAATTTTCTCATTGGTGAAATAAGACAGTAATAATGGTCTGACCTCTCTGAATATCCCACTGCCATTCAAATGAAAAATAGCAAAGCACTAAATAGATGTTAATTACTTTAGAGAAGTTTATCTGTGGTCAGTGCCAAGTTTTCCTTGATGAGAATTCTTTAAACACTGGGGACTTGGTGAGGGATTCAATATGATCAATGAAAGATTAGAAAACCAAATAAGAATCTTGAAAGCTCAAGAGAAATGATTTTGGAGAAGGCATGAGTTGGGGTTCTGCCTAGGACGAGGCTTCACAGCCTCACAGCATAGTGAAAATAAACCTTTCTCAAGTTGTAGATCATCTTCATTGACAATGAGTCTAGTTAGTATCTGAATAAAATGAGTTTTCTGGTTCTCAGGCTCTGGGTTTCTACTGTCTATGAGCTCCTCTCTTGACACTTGTAACAAAGGAGCCCCCTTCAGGGTCTATGGTCAATCTACACTGGGTGGCTTTTGATGCCTCTGGTCTTTAGCACAGTGGACTTCCTATCAAATGTTAAATATAACAATTTGGGCTAAAATATGTTAGTTATGTGAAGTCATTTGAAACAAATAAGCTTTATTTATCTAATAGCCACCCTTTGAATACTGCTGGACATCCAATGTGACTCAGCCGTACAATATGTTCAGTGAATGTGAAACTTCAGAATCTAGTAGGAAGAAAAGTGCTATTCATCTCCATCAAAGAGGAATGAGCATAGAATGTCTTTCTGAATTCAGAATAAGGTTTGATATGCTCCTCAGCAACTATTCCTGTCTGGATCAAGTAGCTGCCTTAGGAAAACCAGCCAAGTGTACTTCCCACTTTCACTTCCATCAGGTTCAGTTTGGTTAGCTTTATGTTGAGGTCTTTGATCCATTCATACATGAGTTTTGTGCATGGTGATAGGTATCGGTCTATTTTCATTCTTCTACATGTTGATATCCAGTTATGCCAGTACCATTTCTTGAATATGCTTTCTTTTTTCCATTTTATATTTTTTGCTTCTTTTATCAAAAATCAGATGTTTGTAGGTATGTGAATTAATATCTCATTCTTCAATTCAGTTCCATTGGACCTCCTGTCTGTTTTTTTATGCCAGTACCTCTGTAGTAGAGTTTGAAGTCAGGGATTATGATGCCTCCAGAA
>LOJH01038111.1:2999-15117 GCA_001685095.1 Ellobius talpinus | reverse complement strand
TGATGTGAATTCAATTCTCAGACCCCACAAATGGAAAGAGAAAACCAGCTCCCCACAAAAAAAAACTGAAAAAAATCCCCCCCACAAAAACAAAACAGTATCTGGCATAAGAAACTTTTTTTGAATAGTTGGTCAGAGCAATCCACATGACTCCTCAAACAATATAGATTGTCAATATATCCCTTACTTGCTTCTCAGGAGTTGAGGTGATGCCCCTATTCCTGAAGACTTGACACACTAAGGATTTATGACATGGATGATCTGAACTGAATCTAACTATAAAAGTCTATTTCCTATGGTCTAGCTTCCACTGTAAAAAAAATGCCAAGCAAGATGTCAAGTGTGAGGAGCAAATAAGCAGTTCTGCCTAGCTGCAACATCTATGAAATACTAAAATTATAAGCATGAAATGATATGAATAAGGATACAATAAATTGTACTCACATGTCAGTGGCAACTAACAGTTGTCTAATTGGTCTTAAGGCCCAATCAACTGGAGGGAAATAATGCCTGGTAATAGCCAATGGTGTGGGAAGTCCTTTTTTCTATGTGTTGCTTTTATTGGTTAATGAATAAAGAAGCTGTTTTGGGTGCACAATAGGGCAGAATAGAGCTAGGCGAGAAAACTAAAGTGAATGTTGGGAGATAGAAGGCAGAGTCAGAGATGTTACCAGAGGTTTCTGTTGACAGAGATTTCTGTACTTCCTGATCCCATCGCCGTTTAGCCCCGAAGAAGCACACCGTGGTCTACATTAATTACTGATTGGTCTATTAGCTCAGGCCTCTTATTAACTCTTATAACTTATAATAGCCTATAACTCTTGTCTGTGTTAGCCATGTGGCTTGGTACCTTTTCCAGCGAGGCAGTCACATCTTGCTTCCTCTGCATCTGGGTGATGGCTGCAGACTGAGCTTTCCTCTTCCCAAAATTCTCCTATTCTCAGCATCCTGCCTATACTTCCTGCCTGGTTGCACCACCTATACTTCCTGCCTGGCTACTGGCCAATCAACATTTTTTTAAAATACAATTGACAGGGTACAGACCATTGTCCCACAGCACAGAGAGATGCCATTTAGCCATCGCCATAGACAGATGTAACAGAAACTTGATGGTAAGCCACAGCCACATGGTATACACAGATTAATAGAAATGGGTTAACCAAAGATATAAGAGGTAGCTATCAATACGCTTAAGTAATTGTCCAAGCAGTGATTTAAACAATACAGTTTCTGTGTGGTTATTTTTGGTCTAAGTGGCCAGGAACAAACAAGCAGCCTCCCACAACAAGCTAGCTTCTTGGGATTACTAAAATAATGGACCTCAAGAAAGAATCTTTTGCTACCACATTGATAAATATTCATAATTCATCACTACATTCTAAATCAATACCTTATAACCTTAGGTAAATGTAGCTACCACTTTTTATTAAAGAAACCTCTATTTACAAATGAAAAACTATAAGAGAAAAAAAAGCAAAGTGCTAGGCACAATGCAGAGATCAATAGGTTATGAGAAGCCCAGAACCAAAAGATACATCTATATCACAGCCCCTGTATCGACAGCCCAGGGAACATTACAAAAGAGGAGTGATAAGGTTGTAAGAGCCAGAATACCAGAAGTCTGCTGTGAAACAATCTATCCTAGAAATTGCAGCATAAACAAGACCAGAAAAGTGGCAATTTCACTATGCATGCTATCTTGGAAGGGGTAATATTTTTTCCACTCCCATTCCTAGACAAAGATCCACAGGCAGCTAATGACTGCTAGAAGAAGAAAACTAAGTTTCTCCCAGGGATAAACTCCTTACGAATTGTCTAATACAGAATGGCCAGCCTTGAAATCATACACACACCAGCAACAAAAACAGACTCAGCATACACAAATACACACACAGACATCACAGGGCTATCAATTGAATGTAGGGGCAGAAATGGTAGGAGTTTAAGAGAAGATAGCTGGGAGGAACTGGAGGAAGTAAAGAAAAAAAGTGATGTAGATCTATTTCAATTAAGAACATTTGAAAAGTAATAAAATAAAGTAGGACTTGTTTTGTCAGAGAGAAAGAAAAGAGAGAGAGAGAACCTTCCTCTGTAAGTTAATTTTGATGACTACATTATTGTCAGGATACAGGTGTACACACACACATATACATAAAAATAAATTTAAAAATTTTAATGTTAAAATTTTAATATCATTTTTCTAAGTATATACACACAAAATATATACAATATTTAACACCACTAATTTTGTTATAATGCATGAATTACTCTGATGAAGAATTATTCAATAAAATTCTAGGACAAAAACTTATCACAGTATTTCCATATCACCATTAACTCTATATTTTTCCTAAACATGAGAGTATTTTTCTTAAATATGTACTATTTTGTAAAATTTTAAGTCAAGTGTCTGGAAGATAGAATACAACTTATGCTCAGAGTTTCTGAGTCATATTAAGCCCTAATGCAAAAGATATACAGGTTACTTATGAACAAAACTTCCTAAATAACATACAATTTTCTTGGATGTATTTGAATAGCTATGCTCAACACTTAAAACCAGGCTTTTGTTTTTTAATATTCACTTTTAAAATAGAATTGAAGACCCAGACATAAACTTACACACCTATGATTATCAGATTTTTGATAAAGAAGCCAGAAATATACACTGTAAAAAAAGATATCTTCAACAAATGTTGCTGGTCAAACAAGAAAACTGCATGTACACAAATGTAAATAGATCCATACCTATCACCCTGGGGAAAAACTTGCCTCCATATCGATCAAAGACCTCCATATTAATCAAAGACCTCAACACAAACCCAAGTATCCTGAGTCTGATAGAAGAGAACATGGGGAATAATCTTGAACCCATTGGCACAGGAGACAACTTCCTGAACAGAACACTGATAATGCAGGCACTAAGATCAAAGCATTAATTAATTAATTAATGGGTCTTCATGAAATGAAAAGCTTCTGTAATGCAAAGGACACCATCATTCAGACAAGTGGCAGCCTACAGAATGGGAAAAGGATTTTTACCAACTCCACATCTGATAGAAGGCTAATAATCAAAATGTATAAAGAATACAAAAAGCTTGATATCAAAATATAGAATAATCCAGTAAAAATGGAATACAGATTTAAACAGAGAATTCTCAATAGAGAAAACTCAAATGACTGAGAAACCCTTAAAGACGTGTTCAGCATCCTTAGCCTTCAGGGAAATGCAAATCAAAACTAATTTGAGATTTCATCACATCTCTTAGATGGCTAAGAACCAAAACACAAGTGACAACTCATGCTATCATGAATGTAGAGCAAGAAGAACACTCTCCCATTGCCAGTGAGAATGAAAACATGTACAAGCACTATGGAACTCAGTGCAGTGGTTCCTCAGAAAGATGGGAATCTAATCACCTCAAGAACCAGCTATACCACTCTTGGGCATATACCCAAAGGACACTTTATTCTACCACAATGACACTTGCTCAACCATATTTATTGCTTCTCTATTCATAATAAACATAAAGTGGAAACAACCTAGATATCCCCCAATTGAAGAATGGATAAAGAAAATGTGGCACATTTACATAATGGAGTATAATTCAGCACTTAAAAATGACACCATGAAATTTGCAGGCAGATGGATGGAATTAGAATCATTATGACCAAGATAACAGAGACTCAGAAAGATCAATATAGTATATATTTGCTTATATGTAAATATTAACCATTAAATTAATGATAACCAAGTTACAATCCCTAAAACCAGAGAGGTTAAGCATAGAGGAAAGAACTAGAAGGGACACATGGATCACCCTGGGAGGGGGAAATGGAATAGATTTTATGGGTAGATTGGAATCAGATGTGGGACAGGGGCAGGTTGAGAATGGGAGGATCAGGTGAGCAGGGGAAGGGGATGTGGGATTCAGGGGAAACTGAAAGGAGAGAGAGTTCAAATTAAGGATCATTTGAGGGGCAGTATGAAAACAGTGCAGTGAAATCTTCACTATATGAAGGTGATCCTAATGGAGTCTTCCAATAAAGAGGGGGATGGAACCCCAACTGGCCATCTCTTGTCACCTAGTGAAGCTTCCAATACCATAATTGGGTTTCATCCAATTGAGATATTGGCCAAGAGGGTCCCATGGAAATTTCCAACAACCCAAGCTGTTGCCAAAACAACAGATGGCTTTCTATAAACTGACAGCAAGGCTCCACACAGAAGACATCAGCCCCACCACACATTGAACAATGAGAGATAGAGCTGGTTACTTAGACCTTTCATCCCCCATGTTCTAGTGTCTTTGATGCAGAAAGGTAATCTACAGGCTAACAAAAGAGAAAACTAAACACCAACCCAACTACAAAACTTTATCTACAGTCTGTCCTGCGTGCAAACTATGCTATAATGGTGGCATAAAACCTTGTGGGAATAACCAAGCAATGCCTGATTTAACATAAGGCCATGAGATGAAACTATTACCTAACAATGCTTGGGTGGCCAAGAAGCAGAGGCTAGATATACTAGAGACCTAGGGTAAAACAAAGTATTACTGGTCTTAAAATATGGAACAATAAAAAGACTACTAATAACATTTTGCTATACTCAATAGCTTGGTCCTTATTCAGCTATCATCAGAAAGGCTTCCTCCTGAAGAAGATGGGAACAAATACAGAGATCCACAACAAAACACTAGGAAGAGAGAGAGAGGGAGAAGGAGGGAGGGAGGAAGAGAGAGAGAGAGAGAGAGAGAGAGAGAGAGAGACTTTGGAAGACAGAACTCTAAATAAGATGCCTCCATCAAATCCCTCTCCTTCCAGCTCTGGGAAACCCACAGAAGAGAAAGTAGAAGGAGTAGGAAGACAGAAGAAACAGAGGACACCAGGAGAACAAATTCTTCTAAAGCTACCGAGCAAAGATCATATGAACTCAACAGAGACTGAAGCAGCAGTCACAGTGCCTACAAGAGTCTGCGCCAGATCCTCTGCATGTATTCTACAGCTTTTGGTTCAGTAAATGTGTGGGTCTCTGATTCTTGTGCATCTCTTGGAGCTCTTTAACTTTTTCAGTTGGCTTGTCATATACAAATTTGGAATGATGAATTATGTTTTATCATATTTGATTTTGTTCACTTTTGGTAATATCTCTTAGAAGCCTCTTCTCTTCTAATGAGAGAGAGAATGTGAATGGACCTGGATGAGAGAGGAGATGGACAAAAACTGAGAGAGTACAGGGAAACTGTATTTAGATTGTATTTTAAAACTGTATGAGAAAAGAATCTATTTTCAATAAAGGAGAAAAATATTTTTTGAGAATTCTATACATGAACTCTGCATGATATCACTATTTCCCTTCCAGCTCCTACATTCAATTACCCAATCACTCACAAATTCATTACTTCTTTAATTATTTCACACTCACACGCACACACACATACATACACACCTATTTAGTCCATTTATTGTTGTTGCTCATGTGCCCCTCAACTCTCTCAAATTTATGTTCTTCCTCTCTCCCTCTCTGTCTTTCTCTCCACACACATATGTATACGTTTGCATAAAATCCAGAAAAGCTGCTGATTGTTTTGTATGTTAATTTAATATCCTGATACTTTGTTGAATGTTTTAAACTTATCAGCTATACAAGTTTTCTGGTGGATATTTTATAATATTTTATTATATCATATAAAGTATATATTTATATACCATATTATATAAAATATTACATAATATTTTAAAATAAGGATATTTTGGACTTCTTCCATTTCTGTTTGGATCCTGAAATCTCCTTCACTTAACTTACTGCTCAAGGTAAGCAGTTCGAAACTGGAATAGAACAGAAATGAAGAGGTTGGACTTCCGTGGCTTGTGCCTGATTTTAGTGGGCGTGTTTTGAATTATTCCCCAGTTTGCATGTTACTAGCTGCTGAATTGCTGTGTGTCGCCTTCATTAAGATGTGTCCCCCATATCCCTAGATTCTCCAGAAATTTTACCATGAAAGGCTGTTAAATTTTTCAAAGGCTATTTCTGCATCTGTTGAGATGATCGTGTTATTTCTGTCCTAGAGACTATTTATTGGCTGAATTACATTTATGATTTGCATGTGCTAAATTAACCCTGCATCTCTGGAATGAAGCAAGCTTGACCATGGTAAATCTTTTCATATGCTCTTTATTTTGGTTTGTAAGTCTATTATTGAGAATTTTGGCTCCTAAGTTCATCGGTGTAATTTTTCTGCAGTCGTCTTTCCTAATTGTGTCCTTGTCTGCTCTTTCAGTCAGGAAAATACTGACTTTGTTGGAAGGTTTTAGAAGTATTCCTTACTTTCTATTTTCTGGAATAATCTTTGAAGTATTGTCTTGTTTCTGAAGAGTTCTGTGCTGAATTCATCTGGACTTGGATTTTGTTAGTCAAACGATTTTTAATTACTGCTTCAATTTCATTGATGGTTATAAGTTATGTAAATCACTTATTTCATTTGATTTAACTCTGATGGGTCATATGCACCTAGAAATTCATATATTTCTTTTGGATATTCCATTGTAATAAAAAATAAAGTTTTAACACACATCCTCATAATCATCTAGATTTTAATTGTATTTTGTATGTCTCCCTTTTATGTTTAATTTTATTAATGCAGATCTTATGTCTATTTTTGGTTAATTTGGTTATTGGTTTATTAATATTGTTTATCTTTTAAAAGAAACTACTGTTATATTGATTTTTTTATATCAAGTTTGTGTTTGTTTCTATTTCATCGCTTCTGCTATGATCTGAGCTATTTCTCCCCATCTGAGATATGGGATTAGGTTTGTCCTTCTTTGGCAACTATCTTAAGTGGTGTGATTTGTTTGTTTATTTGTGATGTCTTTGATCCTTTTTTAATGCGGAAGCTTGGAACTTTACCACTCTTCTTAGAATTGCATTGTATCTTGTAGGATTTGCTATGTTGTGTCTTCATGTTCATTCAGTTAGAGGAATGTTTGTTTTCTCCAATGACTCATTCATTATTCAATAATATGCTCTTTAATCTGTGTGACTTTATATTTGTCTGTAATTTATCTTGTTACTGATTTGTCATGTTATTCTATTGTGATCAGATAGAAAAAACATATTATTTCAATATTTCTGTGTTTGGGGAGACTTGCTTTCTATTGTAATATATGATCAGTTTTAGAGAAAGTTCCACCAGCTGCTGAAAAAGGTAAGTATTCGGTAGTATTTTGGTGGATTGCTCTGTAGATGTCTGTTGGGTTTATTTGATCTGTGATGACATTTACTCTTAGTGTTTCTCTGTCATTTATTTTTAAATTTATTTATTTTATTTGTGTGTATAGGTCTGGCTGCATGAATATGTGTGTACCACATAGATGCCCATGGAGGCAAGAAAGCATAGGATCTCCTCCTGGAGTTGGGGTTATAGGAAGGGAACTATATGTGGATTCTAGAAACCAAATCTGAGTCCTCTGGAAGAGCAGTATGCTTTCTTAATTGCCAGGGCATATGTCTGCCCAGTGTCTCTTCATAGAACTGAGACAATATTCAAAATGATTATTAGAAGGTGTGTATTGCTATCTGTTGCTTTTATGATTCTGTGATGGTGTTTTCTTAGTCCTCTTTTTTTTTAACAACTGTCTAGCTTTATTTGTCTTCCCAATTGAATCCTGGGTATGTGTAGTATTCTCATCTTTCTAAAGTTATTCTTTTAGTAGCTTCTGAAAAACTGGCTGATCAAATAACTATGTTAGTCTGATTTTGCCTTGAAAAATTTTTTCTACTTAGAGTATGATCAATATCTTGCTAAGTATCATGGTATGGACTTGGCATTTGTGATCTTTCGGGTTTCACAATAAATCTTTCTGGGCCCTTCTGACTTTTAAGGAATTCATTGAAAATGATCAGTTATTCTTGCAGCTTTCAACATGCTTTGTTTGTTCCGTATATTTAGTGTTTTAACTATATAATAACATAGAGAAAAGCACTTGTTCAGACCATTTGCTGACAGGTAAGAAAGCTTCTTTGGTGGTGTATGATGGTCAAAACTGAGACCCATAGTTAAATAAAATGCTGAGAATAATATATTGCTAAATGTTCAGCCCTAAATGGCACATCTATGATGTATGCCTACTCCTGGAGAACATCACAGAAGAATATGTGGAAAGACTCAAAGGGCTGAAGAATGTTGAGCAGGACTATAAAATATTGTCTTTATTGTGGCATAGAAATTGCAATCATAAACACAAAGCTGGTGTGAACATCTGTATAGGACCTATATAAAGCAAGATATGAAACTAGAAAGTGTGCATGTCATAAGGTAAAGTAACAGTAGGCAAATATCATAGTACATCATGTACAACCACAAAATTGTTAAAGATCAAAATGATAATTTAACAAAAACATGATTGGATTATACCATACACTGCATTATGACAAGTGGGTCCTGGGCCATATTCCTGCATCTAATCATTAAGAGAGTGATTATTATTATCGTGGGTCTCTTGATTGCACATAAAAGGGTAGTCTAAACCTTCAGAGAGGATATACAGAATGATTTTGTGTTCATGAGGTTCTATGATCAGAGAAAACAACTCGTCCTAGAATAAGTGTTTATTCCTGCCTCACTGTCTAGGTGTACTCAGGCTTCCAGAACAAAGCACAGCAGAATATCTTCAAAAGCATAAATGAACTACTACACAATCACAGCTTATTGGAGCCCACTCCCTATGGTGGGATGCCATGCTCAGCCTTAGTGCAGTAGGGATGGGCTTGGCCCTGCCCCAACTTAATGTGCCAGATTTTGATGACTTCCCATGGGAGCCCTTACCCATTGGGAGGCACTGGGACAAGAGGAGGGGTAGGGGCAGAAATGTGGGTGGAATGTCAAATGAAATAAAAAAATATAAGTTAAAAGAGTAAAAAACAATTTCACAGTCCTAGAATATAGAAGCCTCAAGCCAGGATGTCAAAAAGGTTTGTTTTTAGTGCTGAGTCTTGCTCTAGTTTGCAGATGATAGCTTTGCTCACTGCGTGCTTAAGTGGGCTTTCCTGAGCACATTCCTATGAAGACAAGGAGATCTTATTCTCTCCATCTCTTCCTAAAGCAAAGAAAAATTTTAGATCTAGCTGTTGCCATTATAACCTCATTTAACATTAATTACCTTCTGAAAGTGTTCTACATGCATCAATACCAGTGCTTGAAATTTCAACACAGGAATTTGAGCAGAGATAATCCCATTCATAATTTTCACCTTCCTTGCCTTTCCTTTCCTCTCCTCTCCTCTCCTCTCCTCTCCTTTTTCTCTTTTTATACAAGGTCTTTATTAGTCCTCTTTACACCAGACTGGCCTCAAACTCTCTATAAACTAAAGATGGCATTAAACCTTTGATCCACCTGCCTTCACCTCCCAGGTGCTGAGATGTCAGACATGAGCCACCTTGCCCAGAGCTCCATGCATGCTAGGCAAACAATCTACCAAATGAGAGCCATCCCCAGCCCAATGTTCATACATTTCTTGCATTAAGAAAATATATTAATTGCATCACAACAGCTTTTTACATATCTCCTAAATAAGTACAAGAAGGTTGCAGGTGCAGTCCACCCTTAGGAAAATTTCTTCTCCGACTATGAACCTGTAGAATCTGAGTTATTGTACTTCTAAATAAAAGTAATAAAGGAGGCACTCAGACCTTCCCTTTTCTTTTTAAATATATTTTTATATTTTTTTGAAATTTGACATCATGTACCCTAATCACAATTATTCCCCAGTTCTTCCATGTCTCCCCCCACTCCCACACCTCTGCCAGAAGCCATCAACTGTGGGGAGCCAGCCTAAGCATGCTTATTACACTCTAAGAGTTCTCTTTGATTTTTTTAGGCATGCACGTGTCAGTGATTTGGGCTGCCGCTTGATGTTATGTTGATGTCTGAGGGTCCTGCCGTTGTCAGGGACCACACTGATGTGAGAGACCTGCACTGCCACCAGAGGCCGTGGTGATGTCTGGATCAGTATTGTCACCAAGGTCCAAGGACCATGGATAGATCTGAGGTTCAACTGCTGCTGGAGATTGTATTATCTGTGGCCCCGTCTTACCACTGAAGGCCATGCAGATTTATATGGACATTCCATTTTCAAAGGAGAAAATTTTTCATTCTTTAAGAACTCTCTGTTTATTTCCATAGCCAGTATCTTAGTTGAGTTAGGTTTGTTTGGTTTTCTATTGGTTTGTTTTTGATATTTTGATTTTTGAGTTCCTTATATAATCTCTACACTAATCTTTTATCTGATGCATTGCTTACAAAGACTTTTCCCTTTCTACAGACTATCTCTTCAATTAATAGTACCCTCTTTAGAACAAAATATTTTTTAATTTCATGAAGTCCATCTTGTTGATTGTTGTTGCAGTTTTCTGGGTGATGAGGATCCCGGTTAGAAGGTCCTTTTATTAACCTATATCCTGATTGTACCTACTCCTCTCTCTCTTTCTCCTCCTCCTCCCCTCCTCCTTCTTCTAGAATTTTCAGAGTTTAAGGTTTAACACTGGGATCTTTGATCCATTTTTAATTGGTCTGTGTGCAGAGTGAGAGGGAATGATCAAGTTTCACTCTTTTATATATAGCTATGTAGTTAACCTTGCACCATTTGTTAAATGCTGTTTTGTCCCCAATACATGTTTTGGTATTTTTGTCAAAAAAAATCTATCAGTTTACGGACTCTTATCTAGGTCCTTGGTTCTATTCCATTGTGTCTGTCTTATGCCAACAGCATGTTGCTTTTACTACTATGGCTCTATATTGTAATTTTAAGTCAGATATGGTGATGCCTTCAGAAGTGTTTTTATTCATCAGAATATCTTGATCTTCTGGGCTTCTACATAAAATTTAAGATTACTTCTTTTCAATTATGTGAATAATTATGCAGGCCTTTCAAAGAAACTGAGTACAGTGTTTATGCTACGAAGTACTCTACAAAGTGTTCAACATCATTAACTATGAGTTTGAGAAATGCAGACTGTAATGATTTTGAGAATTCATTTCACAGTAGTCAGAACGGCTAAGATAAAAGACAAAGAAGACAGCAATTGCCTGCAAGGCTGTAGGAAATGAGGAATTTTCAAACACTGCTGGTGGGAGTACAAAATGGTGTGACCACTGTGGAAATCAGTGTGGCATTTTCTCAAAAGACCATACATAGATTTACCTTATGAACCAACTGTATCACTCCTGGATATATGCCTAAAGGACTCTATTTCATACTACAGAGGCACAGGATTACCCATGTTCATAGATTCTCTATACACAAAACTAGGGTATAGAAACCACCGAAATGTTAGTAGGTGATGAGTGGATAATCAAAATGTGATACCTATGTGTAATGGAATTTAATTCAGCTGAATAGAAAAAAATGAAAGTCAATGAGTTAGTAAATAAAAAATAAGATGAAATTGGGGAGGGTTTAGAGAGGCAAGAATATATATGGAAAAAATTAAGAGGACAATATTGTCAAAAAAGTTAAGAGGACAATAAGGGTGAATATGATCAAAATATATGAAAGTTTTCATAAGTTTTAAAAAGACAAGAGAAGTGGGTGATAGGTTTGAAGTAAGTTCAAAACCTTGGAAGAGAAAAGCCCACTGTATCTTAAATTTCAAGTATGATAGGCTGGTTTGCTAGACTTTCTTCCGAGTCAATAGGAACACCACTCCTAGAATTCTAGATGGGCATGCTATGCAGGCTCTTGGGAGTAGCCCCACAATTCATTGGGATTAATTAATTAAATCACTGTTTGACCCATTAGCTCTAGCTTCTTATTGGCTAACTCTTACATTAATTTAACCCATTTTATTAATCTGTATATCACCATGAGGTCATGGCCTACCAGCAAAATTTTAGTATGTCTATCTCCGGCGGTGGCTACATGTCATCTCTCTGACTCTGCCCTTCTTTCTCCCAGCATTCAGCTTAGTTTTCCCTGTCTATCTAAGTTTTGTCCTGCTATAGGCCAAAAGCAGTGTCTTTGTTCATTAATGGCAATCACAGCACACAGAAAGGACTCCCATATCACCTCCACTTTTCTGTTTAAATAAAAAGGAAGGTTTTAACTTTAACATAGT
>LOJH01038109.1:0-15118 GCA_001685095.1 Ellobius talpinus | reverse complement strand
CTCTTCTGGCCTGCAGGCATACACACAGACAGGATATTGTATACATAATAAATATTTAAAAAAAAAAGATTATCCTGCCTTACAAGTGAGTTGGAAGCTGGCATGGGCTGCATGAGACTCTGTCTAAAAAAAACAACTTTGTCTTGGGTTAGATACAGGGGTACCTGTCTGTAATCACAACACTCAGGAGACTAAGGCAAGAGGATCTCAAGTTTGAGGCCAGCCTTGGGGGAGATCCGTCTCTCTCAAAAAAATATTGGTGTTTTGGGCTGTGATGAGTGCTGAGTGGGGGGCTTCACTAGCACGTGCAAGGCCTGCACTCGCCACTGCTGCAAAAAAAAGTTCATTCTTTCTCTTGCTCTTTGCTGTTGCTTTTGGTGATCAGATCATCATCTTTGGCTTTATTTATTTATTATTTATTTATTTTTAAATTTTTGAGCAGTGTCCTGTAGAGCCCAGGTGGGCTTTAGACTCTTATGGAGACTGGCTTTGATCCTCCTGCCTCCTCCTCTCAAGTTCTGGGATTACACATACACTATTATGCCTGACTCAGCTCACCTCTGGGGCTCCTCCTTCTTTTTGTCTATGAATATTAAATAATCAGCCATACTTCTTATGGCTGCTCTGTGGGTTCAAGTTCCTATACCATATCCAGCCAAGCAGGTATCTCAGTCATTTGGATCTTTCTTTTCCAGACAGCCCAGCCTGACTGCCTTGTATCCTCATGGGTCTTTGTAGGTGCTGGTGTGTCTTGGTGTGTTGTGTGTTTTCTATGAATATGTATCTATTGTCTGTTTCTGAGAATAGTGTCATAGAAAGGGACAAGAGCCAGTCCCTGTGTGTCTTTGTGGTGTGACTTGGTGTGTTTTCGTCTTGCAAGTAGTTGTCTGAGTGTCAGCACCCTCATGCCTGAACGTGTCTTTGCACACACTGAAGATCCAGTATGGCCAGATCTTGCCAGGGTTGGAAAGCTTACTAGTGCACAGAACACCCTGGGTCCTGGGTCCTCTCTAAGGTCTTTAGACTGTCCCTTGCCTCTTTCCCCCACCCCTAGACAAGTCTCTCATAGTCCCCTTGCTAATTGTCCTCTGCCCCTACCTGTTTCTCTACCTCCCTCTAGAGTCTAGAGGTATCCTGGGCTTGGGAAAGCTGCCGCCACTGCACCTAGGACAGCCCTAGGCCATTTGCATGTGTTTTTGCATCTCATTTGCATGGTCCATACAGACTCTCAGTTCTGCTGTTCTCTAGGTAAAACGTGGTTGGCTTTTCTTGAAGGTCATTATAGCAAGCCTTTTTGGCCTTTTATTTTATTCTTCCTGATTCAGACTTTTCTCGCAGAGCTGGGGGAAGGGGGCAGCAGAAAGAAGCCCCCAAACCATTGCTTTTCTCTCAGCTCCTCCAGCTGCCAGGTAAAGGCTCTGGCTCTGTGTGGGGGTTGGGGGAGGTCCTGGGCTTTGGGAGAACAGTGATGGGGGAGATGTCCTTATCTCTTGAGGCAGGTATGGGCAGGAATCAGCCCAGCTTGGGTCTGTCACCTTTTTCTCCAGTTCCTGGACTTAGGTCAGCAGGGAAGTATCACTCCTCACCCTGTTCCTATCTAGCTACCAGAGAGGCCATGAACCTGGGCTAGCCTTGGGAAACAAAGAGGATTAAGTGTGTCATTTCCTTCCCTTTCAAACTCTTTAACACCTAATTGGCCATCCAATGTCACAGAAGGTGTTCCAGGCTGCACCCAAGTAGCACTATTAACACAGCCCAGCTCCAGGCACCATGTTCCCTCCATGGATGCGGATTGCAGTCCTGGTCTGCTTCTCAGCAGCTGTGTGTGTGTGGTCGATATCGAGTACCATTCTTCATCCCTCTCTGCGGTATTCATTGATTTTTGAGACAGGGTTTCTCACTGAACTTGGAGCTCACAGATTTGGCTAGGCTAGCTGGCCAGTGAGCTCTAGGGATCCGCCTATCTTGGCCTGCCAGGGCTGGAGTTACAAGGGTACACTGCCCTGCTGGCTTTTTCCATGGATGCTGGGGAATCTCAACTCAGGGCCTCATGCTTGTGCAGCAGAGACTGATCCACTTATCAGTTGAGAAACTCTGTCTCGAGGGCAAGATTGACAGGGGTTGAAGAATGATACTTGAGGTTAAACCTCTGGCCTACATACTTCACACATATATACATGAACATGTACACACATAACACCAAAAAATAAAAAAATAAAAATAAAAAAGAAGAAGGTGCTTCACTGGGGACAGGACTGCTATCTGAGAGCAAAGAGAGAGGGAGCAAAAGGATACAAGATAAGGAAGTAAGAGCAACAAAGGCAAGCCAGGCCCAGCTCAGGAGCACCATGGGATACCTGGATGAGCAAGTGATGCTTCATGACTCCATAGCTCTTTGCTTCAAGTACCAGGATGGAATGTTGGCTTCTATTACCTGGACCTCTGAGATTCTGGCTCCCTCCTCTGGTGGGTATTGCCTCTGGGTGCGAAGACCATTTGACTTTCCTTGGGTTCAGAGAAGGAACCTGTGCTGGGGCACTGCTGCCCTTGAGTGTGATGGAGGCTGTACCATGCTGGCTCACCAGGGGATTCTGGGATAGGAGCAGTATTAGCTGAGACTGTGACCCTCATGCAGATGGTGGCTGATGACCTGGGAGGTGGGTGGAGCTCAGTAAATTCAGGCACACAACTCCAGAGTCTCATCTGGCCCCTACTAGGCTGTGGATGGGGCCCGGTGCTGGAGCTAGGCTTTGTGGGCAGGAGCTACCAGCAGCTCTTGACCAAGTAAGGTGTCTGGAAAGGACTCATTCTTAGGTCTGCATGACTTTGCTCACATTGAGTCAGATGGGAACCATTTCCATAAGTACTGCCTTTATTCCTAGCTCGGCTGGGAGTGGGGGACTAGAAAGGCTCCCAGCTTGCTGTTGCCAAGGGAGTCTCACTGTGGGGGGAGCTGGTACACCACAGCGCTCACACATTTCAATCAGAGAGAAGGCTGTCTTTCTTGGTAAGCTCTGTCATGGAGGATGCTGAGTCAGAGACCACAGTGTCTAGATTTGAATCCAGTTCTGCCTTTGAAAGCTGGGTCATCTTAGATGAGTGACTCAACAAAGTCCCCCCACGGAGTCTTTCCTGAGGGCCTGCTGTGGGCTGTGGGGGTGAAACAGTGAGAACACCAGAGAGACAGACTCTCCCCCACACTCACACACTCCTTGTCCCTGTGGGTGTGCTAGGGTATAAATAAGTTAGCAGATGACAAGGTGACAAGGGATAGAGGGGACAGAGCAGAAGGAGGGGGAGTGGTAGGCTGAGGAGGGACTTAAATGAGGAGGTCAGGGGAGATTTCAGTGAAAGCATTCTAAAGCTGATGTCTTGGGAATGTTGCTCTGTGCCTCAGTTTCCCCATATGTACATGAATTTATTTATTTGTTATTTATTTATTCTTGTGTATATGTCTGTACATTGTCCATATACCCATGAAGGCCAGACATGGGAATTGAGGGTCCTCCTCAATCACTCTTCACCCTATCTTTTGGGACAGGGTCTCTCACTGAACCTGGAGCTCACCAATTGGCTAGACCGACTGTCCAACAGGCCCCAGGGATCCTCTGGTCTCCACCTATCCAATGCTGGGATTACAGGCACACTTCCTACTTGGCTTTTTACTTGACCACTGGGGATTTGAACCCAGGTCCTCATGGCCATCATTTTATACATTGAGCTGTCCTCCCTGCCCTTGCATGGGGCTATGGTATCACTTGGCACACAGGGTTGCTGGAGGGTAGGGCCAGTTAACCCATACATTGGGTGTGGACCTGGCCTGGCGCACAGCAAATACTGTCATTATTGCCACAGCTTCTCAGGTGGAAGCCTAGCCTTCCTGCCCCTGGGAGGCACCAGCATGGGTTCCAGACTGCAGGATTTTGGCAGCCTTCATCTCCCCAGGAGTGGGAGCGGCCCTGCTCCAGGCCTCCCCGGGTTCTCATTAAAAGGGGACACAGAGTTGCTTCAGTTGAAGAAGCAACATTCACATCTTTTAACTCAAGCCTCTGACTCCCAGAGGGAGTCATGACTGAGCTGATAGCAGATTTCAGGTTTAGGAAGTGGCCCCTTGTCTGTTGTGCTTCTGCAGATGCAGTGAGCTCAGGCCTGGCTGGGCTGGGGGCTGGGTTCCCAGTAGTGAGGCCCTGCTGGCTTCCAGCTCTTGGCCAGGTGACTATTGTCTCTCATTCATAGGCACTGAGAATCCTGTCAGCAATTCAGATGCCACAATTTACCATGGCTGAGATTTTTGTGGCTGTTATTTACGGCCACTGCAGAGCTGGGGAACCGGAATCCAGTAGCCCACAGTATAGATATTGCATCTAATCAATCCTCTATTACTCTGCAAACACATCCTATAGGCTACTGATGTCTTTTCCTTCAAACACTTAATGTATAATTAATGACACTTTGAATGCCAAAGAAGACACCAGCCCAAAAGCTCCCACTATGATTTATACCCACCCAGACACGAGAGTGGCTTATCTGTCCCGTTATCATTCTGTAGTGGCTCTCGTCCCACCTTTCCAGTGGGTGAAGCCATGGAGGAGAAAGAGGGCAGGCAGCCTGCTCTCCCAGAAAGCACAGAGCCCAAGTGAGATGGTGGTCATTTTTAACATTTTAAAAACTATTTTGAGCTGAGGTCTGATGTAGCCTCGGCTGGACTTGAATGCACTGTGTATCTGAGGATGACTTTGAACTTCAGATCCTCTCACCCCTGCCTCCCAAGTACTGGGATTGCAGGTGTGCACCACCATCCCTGGCTTACGAGGTACAGGAAATTAAATCCAAGTCATTTGAACATGCCAGGCAAACACTACCAACTGAACTACCCGGCCCTTTGCTGTCAGCTTCTTGATGTCTCACCCCCCCAGCCTTCTCACACTCTCTGTGAGGAAGGCCTCTTTTAAGTTGCTTGTTCTGCAGCTGAAGACAGGCTTTCATGAGTCCATGACCCTCTCTATGGACAGGTGGATCGGGAAGGAGTGCCTGGTGTTTCCCACCCAGTGGGAGAGCAGCATAGACCCTGTTCTGCAGAAGTGTGTGAGAATTCAAGATCATACACAGGTTAGGCCCAGAAACCGTGCTTCCTTATGGCAGTGAGAGGGGAGGCAGTCGCTCAGTTGGTAGAGTGCTGGCCTAGCATGCACACAGCCATAGGTTCTATTCCAGCACCGGATAAATGCGCGGTGATTCGTGCCCAAGCCCTGGGGAGGTAGAGATAGGATGATTCAAGGCTGTTCTCAGTTGTTTAGGGAGCTAGATACCAGCTTGGACCACATTGAGACCATGTCTCAAGAGAAAAGGAAAGAGAAAGAAAGGAAGAGGAGTGTAGGAGATTCCTTTGGAGAAAAGTTATTTGGGAGGAGACAAGGTATTGGACCCCATTGAACCTTAGGGGACTTGCTTGTTCTGGAAAGACTGGGTTCCATGAGAAGCCCCAACCTGTAAGTTGATCTTGGAAATCTCTATAGTTCCCCTGTCAGGAATGAAGGCAACGAGGGCCTGTCCTAGAGGGACTGTTTGTGGGGATGAAGAGACACTCTGTCCAGTGTGACTCAGCCTAGGAGGGCAGCACACAGGACCGTGGAGAAGGGAACTGGTCATGTAAGTCCCATGGGGGCACCTGAGAACGAGTGTGACAGACATTGTCTCAGGTGGGCACACGCTCACAGGGACCTCTCTCGAGTGGGAGGGTTTGGGTTCAAGCCCCCTCTCTTCAGTGTAGCCTGTCCTATATAAGACCTACTTTCTGTCTTGTCGTTCAGGCCTCCTCTGAGGTCTTGGTCAGGAAGCTTCACAGGGACACAGCCCCTCTCCCCCACTCCCTCAGTCCATCTTAGTCCATACTGTCTGAGGCTGGGCGAAGGATCTTTTTGATTGCAAAGTGGACCAGGCTACTGCACTGTTGGAAACCCTTTAATGCATCCCGTTGCCCTCAGGATAAAGTCAGAACTCATTAGCCTGGCAGTCAAGGCCGAGTTAGCTGCCTCTCTCCATAATCCTCCTCCCCCTCACGAAGTCGCATGGTCCCCAGGCATCAGTATATCTCCAGCTCCGCTGGCCCATGGCCCACCTCTCTGCTGGCTCTTGGTGTGTGCTCCTGTGATACCCTTCAGGTTCCCTTGATCCTTTCTTCTTTTCCAGAGGTCAGCCAGACACTGCTTCCTCCAGGAAGCCTTTCCCCCGCCAGGGGACACAGCTTTCTGTTCCCTGCAATGCTGTATCCTTAAAACAGCAGAGAGTCCCAATGTGTCAGCAATCTAGACAAGCGTGGCCCCAATTGCCAGTACTTCTCTGAAGATCTGCTGCCACACTAAACTGGGGTAGCCTGTTCTTGAAACTGGAAGGATCCAGCATCAGCTAGACTTTAAGAAGCTAGGAGGCTTGAGGTCTTGGGGATGAGGTATTGTTCCCAGGTTGAGAAATAACAGTGGTCTTGGGCATCTGAGCCCCTTGATAGGCAATTATCTTTTAAAAAGCTTCAGTGTTCCCTCTGGTCCTGTCTGTGGATTTCATACATGGTTTTACTTTTTTTTTCTTGTCAAGAGAACGGGTGGAGGTAATGCCTTATATATCTCAGGCTGATCTCAAAGTTGCTACATAGCTGAAGATGACCATGAACTTTTCATGTACCTCCAGAGTGCTGGGATTACTGGTGTGCAACGCCATGCCTTCTAGATACTTTATTGGGGATGGAACCTAGGATCCTGTGAACACTAGTCAAGCACTCCACCAACTCCAAGAACTACACCCCCAGTCCCCGAATTTTGACATTTGAACAGCTTAAATTTTTTCCCCCAATCTGAGTTTTCTACCCCTGTGTAACAAAAGGGACTTAGAAAGAGAAGATCTTCAAAGAGTAGGTTTGGGGGACACCTATTTGGGTGATGCCTCGTGCCCCGCTGTGCAGAAGGGGACCTAGCCAGCAGTGTGGGTGGGAAGCAAGATTGCTTCAGAGTGGAGGTACAAAGACGGGGATGACATCACTGGTTCCTGAGCTTCAAAGGTAGGAAGGGCAGAGAGGACCTGGTTTCAGGCCAGGAGCTGCCAGGGGCTCCCCACTGGAGGCTCGCATCCTTCTGGGTAATTTCCATCTTTAATTTCTTGGTGTTTTATGAACAGGGAGTAAATCAGGATCCCACACCGACTGCTTCATGTAAAGGATTAATAAACTGGAGATTTATGGGGCAGTCGCAGAGGAAGGCGATGGAAATGAGAGGAGCCTGGCTTCCCATGGGGCAGGGGCTGAGCTCAGCACCTTCCTGGTGTGGCATCTGTAGGGAGCACTCTGCGGGGATGTTTGCCCTTTGGGGCTTGAAGGCAGGGGCGGGTGGTCAGGTTGGGTGTGGTGCCTGATCTTTATTGTTTTTGTTTGTTTGTTTGCTTTTAATCTGTGCAAGATCAAGGGGGTTAAGCATCCCTTAGTGTGTCTGGGTGGAGTAGCATAGAGATGCAAGCTCTGGGTTCCATGGCAAAGAATCCAATTTTGAGTTTAGGGCAGGAGAGAGAGACTAACCTTTCCTTTCTTTGTGGCTGTATTAGTTGAAATTTCAGGTAATGGGAAATCATGGCCTCAGAGGCTTAGATAGTACGAACCAGGCCCTTGCCACCCCTCTGGATGCTTTCTGCAGTGTATTGGCACAGGCTCATGATGGTAAGATCACGATGGTAAGATGGCTACCGTGTCCCCATCAACACACCCAGACAGGACAGTGTCCTGTGGAAGGAGGACGTGCCTTTCTCCTGTTGGGCATCTTCACAGGAGCAAGGAAAGGCTCCTAGGGCTTGTTCAGAGCGCTTTCTCCCTGTCTTCCCAGCCACAACAACCTCATGCTCCTTCCTAAGCCAAACGGTGGGTTCAAGGCTAGCCTGAGTGACGTCAGACCCTGTGCCATAGTTTCTCTTCCTGTTGCTGTGACCGGCAAAAGCAATTTACGCAAGAAAGGGTTTACTCTGGCTCACAGTTCAACGTCATCATGGTGGGGAAATCAAGGCAGCAGGAGCTTGAAGCCGCTGGTCACATGGCACCCACACTCAGGAACAGAGTGGAATGCAGCTCCCTTTCCACTTACACAGTCTATGATCCCAGCTAGAAAATGGTGCCTCCCACGGTGTGATGGTCCTTCCCACCTCAGTTAGCTCAATCAAGACAATCCCCTACTTGCACTCCTAATCCTGGTCCTCAGGAGGCAGAGGCAGGTGGATCGCTGTGAGTTCCCTACTTACAAGTCCTGAGGCTCATCTCCTAGGTAATTCTAGGGTCTGTCAAATTGACAGCGCTAACCATGGTATCTTATCTCAAGATACACAAATTAGTAACAACACACACACACACTATGCATGATGATAATGCATCTTTCTTCACTTGCATTCTTGAGTGTTTTTTTTTCTTTCATCTTTTTGAACTCTTTATGACTGTAATTCTCAAGTCGACTCCAAGCAGAGAGTTTAGCACTGTGCCTGTCTGGAGCTGTCAGCATTTTGCCTACTTGGTTTCAGGCCCCTCCCCCCTTTCCTAGGAAGAATTTTTAAGATGATATGAAGTCTGCCAAAGTGCCTGTCTGATGGGTTCTAAAGTGCAGAACCAATGTGAGGTGTCCCTTATTATACCCCGACAGATGCAATGTAAGAATCAAAAGGTTTATTTTAGCTCAGTTTAAGGTTATAGTCCATCATGGTGGGGAAGTCAGGCATCAGAAGCTTGAATCAGCTGCTTGCATTATATCCACAGGCAGAAGAGAGCAATGGATGCATGAGCTCTTCTTAGAAAGCAAGCTCAGCTCACTTACTACACTCTGATATAGTACAGGGTCTTCTGCCTAGGGAATGGTGTCACCCACAGTGGCAGAGTAATTCAAGCAAAATAATTCACTACAGGTATGCCCAGAAGCCCATTGCCTAGGGGGTAGGTTCTGTCAAGTTGGTAACAGTAACCGTCATATGCAGTTCTGGGGGTATCCATGGGCCTCCACTTGTACAAGGTGGGCTGAGGTCTGGGGTGCATAGCATTTGTAACCTAGCCCTGTTGCTAGTGGGGATGAGATCAAAGGTAATCCCAAAGGTGTGCGGCAATGTTTGTCTGGAATCTTCTCCATTGGAGAGACATGGGCTCTCTTCCTTAGCCACCTTTCCTGAGCAGTTTTCTGAAGATGGTCCCGCTATGTTCTGATTCCTGAAGGTTCTTCACCACAGGTTTGCCTGCCGTGGACATCAGCATTTCTTCCTCTTCCCACTTTAGAGAATATCCCTGCTCTAAGGCCCTGACAAACTCCCCTCTTGGCAGAGAGTGCTCTGAGACCCACAGATAGGAAGTCACTGGCCCAAGGCCATGTGGTGACCTGGTATAGTTTCTGGGATCTACTGATAAGAATGCTGGGATCTGAGCAGTGGGTGGCTGGGCCTGGGGTGTCACAGAGGACATGATTAGACATGTGAATGGATTGGCCGCCTACACAGGACAGGGTTGGCCCATCCCTTACACAGGAATCAGTGGAGATATGAGAACAGATATTTCAGAACCCATCCCCCATCCCAGCTCCCCAACACTGGGTTGCTCTGGTGAGGGAAGACACTGTCTGCTGCTTCCTTTATCTCCTCTTGCCTGCTCTGAGGGCATGCCAAGTCACTTAAAGCAGAGCTTAGGGAGAAGGAGGGATGAGGTAAGAGGTAGTCACTAAGGGCGGGAAGTCCTGGAGTTAAAAGGCAGGTCTGACTGGATGCCTATGTGATCTTGGGCACAGTCATCTAGAACACAGGACTCCTGTTTTATTTGTACGAAACAGAGAACAATTCTTCTTATAGTCACCATGGGGCTTACTGTCAGTACCCGATATCAGATTCATTGCCAAGGACCACACTGATCAGTTCCTCCAGGTTTGTAGGACTAAGATGCCAGGCTGATCTTCAGTCCCACACTGAGGCCCGAGGTGACTACCAGTAAAACCAGAACAACCGAGCCTCAGTGTCATGTAGGAAAATGGGTGCCAAAAACTGCAGAACCTTTCCAATTTTTTTCTGCATATGTGTGGGTGTACATACATGTGCATGTATGTATGCATGTGTAGGTATATGCGTGTGTGTGTGGGTATGTGTGTCTCTAGAGTTCAGCTTTGGGTGTCATTCCTCAGGATGCCCCCCTTTTTTTAAAGACAAGGTTTCTCTGTGTAGTTATGCCTGTCATGGAACTCACTCCAAAGACCAGGCTGGTCTTGAACTCACAGAGATAAGCTTGCCTCTGCCTTCTGAGTGCTGGGGTAAAAGGTGTGCACCACCATTGCCTGGCTCACTTTGTTTTTTTGAGACAGGATCTCTCACTGGGTCTTGGGGCTCACTGAGTAGGCTAGGCTGACTGACCAGAGTCTCAGGGATCTGCCTGTCTCAGCCTCTCCAGTGCTGAGATTACACATGCACACCACAGCCCAGCCTTTATGTGGTGCTAGAGCTTGAACTCAGGTCTGATGTTTGTAAGGTGAGCGCTTTACAGAATGGGCCATTTCCCCAGATGGTGGTTGCTCTCTCTCTCATCTCTCTCTCTCTCTCTATGTATTCTGCTGGAGATTGAATTTAGGACCTTTTGCATACTAGACAAGTACTCTAACTCAGCTACATCCTTAGCATTTTTCATCTTTAACTTTAACAAAAGGTCTTGCTAAGTTACCAAGGCTAGCCTTGGGCGTTGATCCTCCTGCCTCAGCCCTCTGAGGGGTTGGGACTGTAGATGTGTGCTACTATGCCTGGCCATGACCCGTGTTTTCTGTTGGCTAATAAAAGTTATCCCCATCACTAAAAACACGACTTCCCTGCCTTCTGTGGGCCCTGAGCTTCCAGGGCCGTTTCCTCCAGAGCAGGAGTTATCAGCAGTCTGCACTCATGGGAAGCCTCCCCAAAAGCATGCCTTAGAGGCAAAGAAGCTGGAGGATGGGCAAGTTATGATCCCATCCACTTACTGGCCAGCTGTCTGTGTTTGCGTGCTTTCGCTTGTGCTACCTGTGTTAGTGTGTGCTCAAAATTGTGTGTTTACATGTGAATGTATATGTGAGTGTGCCCGGGAATGTGTGTGTAAGTTGTTCACCTGTGCGTGTGACCTATGTGTGTGTCTGCAAACATATATATGAACGTCTGTCAGACCAGATGAGATAAGCCTGCTGGGTCCCTGCATTCTAAGGGTGTCATTAGGAAGCGTTTGGGTGATCCTGACCTCATCAAGGTGCCTAATGGGTAGAGAGTGACCTCACTCACTATAGCTCATAAAAGCCACTAGCTCCCTGGCCATCAGCTTCCTGGGGGAGAGACTGTTTTTGTATCACCGTTGGTGGATGGGGCAGCCAAGGAGCCTCTCTCTCAGGCAGAGTGGGATGCTCCTTTTCCAGATGGTAGGTAAGAACTGGCTCCTGCACTTCGCTTTGGCACCACCACCCAGGAAGCTCTTGGAAGGCAGGGGGCTCTGCCCATGTGCGAACCCACACCAGGCGACTCACCTTAGCCTACAGAGCAGATGGCAGGGCTGAGCCCTTCTGGTTGGTAGCTGTTCCTAAGCCCTCAGCCTTCTTGTCGCAGGGTCCTGAAGTTGGCCAGGCTACATGTCGTACCCTTCCTGGACACCTGCTCCCTGGTACTCCAGACACAGATTCTCATGCTTGTAAAACCAGCACATCACACAGAGACATCTCGCCAGCCCTGCCGGCCGCAGCAAGGCTGAGTTTCTTCACATCCTCTTCGACGTGATTGACTGTTCATTTGTGCCTTCCTAGTGCCACGGAAGCTCCATCTCAGAGTTGTTCTGTTTTTCCTTGGTGTTGAATGCTGGTGAGCACGTTCTCACGAGGTTCTGGTTATTAGCGTGTCTTCTTGGGGGCATGTCTATTCAGAGCTTTCCCTCTACCTTTTTGTCTCCCCTCCCCTCCTGCCCCTCCCTTTCCTTTCTCTTCCAGCCCTTCTTTTCTTTTTTGGGGGGGTATGTGTGCAGTATTGAAGATTGAACCTGGGGCCCCCATACTATCCAAGGACTCACCACTGATCCATGTCCCTCTATTCAGATCTTCGCCTGTTTTTCAAGATTAGGTCCCAACAAATTTGTCAAATGAACGCATGAGTGACTGAACACATGCCAAATACTGACGCTGCCATACTGAGTGAGACCCAGTCCCTGTCCTCAGGGAGTGCACAGTCCAGTGCAGGAGACAGCTGTTGACGGGTGCGGTGGGCACTCAGACAGCATAAGTGAAGGACGCTATGTCAGGTGTTTTGTTGCCTGACAAAACATAAGAAAAGTGAGTAACACATAGGGCTTCCTGGAGGAGGAGGCATTTGAGCTGGCCTTCAGAGGGGATATGGAGAGTAGGGAGGAGAGGCCGTTTGACAGAATAGGCTGTGGGAGAAGACACAGGCCTCCCTGAGGGCATCCTGGAAAGGACAAGTGGGCAAGGCCAGCCTTAGGGTTCAGGGCAGGTTGCGAGGTCCAGGAGAAAGAGCCAAGGGAGCCGCTCCTCAGAGTCAAGGGACTGCAGGGGGAAGAAGCTGGGAGTGGCTTTAAATTTTCTGTCAGATTCCTGCTTGTCCTGGAGGGCTCCTAACGGACTTGCTGAGGCTGCGTGGGGTTCCGGGAGGACCCTTTTATGTTTTAGTAATTATCCTGTCACCCACCAAACAATAATTTTATCCTGGGAAGAAGGAAGGTTTGGTGTGTTGGGAACTGCCACTGCGGAAGTGCGGGCGGCCTAATTGGGATCCATAAATCTGCTTTTTAACAAGCACAATTAGGAATACTTATTGCAGGCCAGCCTGAGGCACTCAGGCAAGGGCTGTTAGCAGGCAGCCCGTGTGTGGCTTTATTTAATGGTTCTGGAGACTTGATCTGATCCTGGTATCACAATTAGCCACAAGGGGGGAAGCGAGGAGCAGGGGAAACTGGGGGAGAGTTGGGGGGAAGCGGGCTCCACTTGAAAGTAGAATCAGACACTAAAGTTTCATTTTGAGGAGGTCGTTAGACAGGCGTATGGTTTACTAGATTGATCTCTGGGGCAATGTGGCAGATTGGCAAAGTGGCAGACAGAGAGGCCGACTGTGGGGAGGACAGGCTCTCTCTCAGTGCCCAGCTGCAGGGCACTCAGTTCTTGGGGAAGTGAGGAAGGAACAGCAGGTTAAGAAGACAGGGCTGAGGTTGGGGTTCCTGTGGGCTGTCAACTGAGATCCTGGAGGTATGATCCAGACGGGAGGGTCTGGGCAGAAGGAAAGAGCCATGTGGGCAGGAACAATCTAGAAAGCTTCTGGAAGTTGAGCTGGGCTGCAAGGATGGGCAGAATTAGGTACGTGAGGGGATAAAGGCGTCAGAGCACCGTTTGCCCCTGACTCAGGCGGCACACTTCCAGGGAGAGCTGCCAGGAGGTGGCCCCTGAGGAGATCTGTTTATGTGGAGGGGCTGAGGGCTGGGTGCTGACAGGAAACCTGAACGGCCTTGGGTCTGGTGCTGTCACCTGAAGATGGAGACTGGGCCTTGGCCCCATCTCAATGTCACCTTGACATCGTGGGTGTGTGGGCAGGAGTCCAGCTCTGTGTGGGGAACTGGAGGAGGACTGAAGGTTGAGAAACCACAGTGCCCTGTGCCTCATGTTGGTCCCAGGGAATTGCAACAGTAACAGAGCTGGGAAGGGTGAACCTGTTGGGGATGGAGGAGGTGTGTCTGCAGCACCCCACATGGGTAGGCCATTGCACTTGTGGGTCCTGCCACTTCAGAAAGACTCCATAGAGAGGGAAGGGATTCCAGTTGCTTCTTTAAAACATTAAAAAAATGATATTTAAGTCTTATTACATTTACTACTATTTTTTGAATGTATGTGTGAAGATGTGTGTGTGTGTGTGTATGCCATGGTGTGTGTGTGTGTAGAGGTCAGAGGACAACTTGTAGGAGGAAGTTAGTTCTCTACTCCTACCACGTGGCTCCTAGAGATTGAACTCATATGGTCCAGCTTAGTGGCAAGTACATTTATCCACTGAGTCCCTTCTGCCAGTCCCTCCAGCTGCCTCTTGATAAAATGAGTAGAGGTGGATGAGGTAGCAAAGGCCTTTAATCCCAGCAAGGGCAGGTAGATCTCTGTGAGTTCAAAATCAGCTTGGTTGCCTTGCAAGTTCCAGGCCAGCCAGGGATGCATAGTGAGACCTAGAATAGAATAGACTAGTTAGTAAATGAGAACATGAATGAACACATGAATAACTGAATGAATGGATGAGTGGGTAAGGAAATGAATGAATGAGTGGATGAATGGATGAAGGAGTGCGTGGTTGAATAAATACGTGAATGAATAATTAAGAATGAATTAGTGAGCAGGTGGATAAATGCAAGAGAGCTAGGTTTGGGGGGCTGGAGATATGGTGTAGTGGTTAAGACCAGTTGCTGCTTTTGCAGAAAACCTGAATTAGATTCTTATTACCCACATGGCAGCTCACAACGGTCCAGATCCAGGGATTCAACTCCTCCTTCTAGTCTTGGCAAGTGCAAGGCATGCACGTGGTGCACAGACATACACATAGACAAAACATTCATACACAGAAAGTAGAGATAAATCTTTTTTGAAAGTGCTGGGCTTTGTGCCTGGCATAAGGGATAGAGCCTCTGGTACCAAGCAAGCTTGGGTTTCACTGAATGCTGTCATTGTGTCATGCTGCATGTACTTGCTATTTTTTCTTGGCCGTTCTAATGTGAACAATAGAAATTTAAGTTGGGAGGTGGTGGTGCGTGCTTTTAATCCCAGAACTTTGGAGGTCTCTGTGAGGATCTGTGAGTTCAAGGCCAGTCTGGTCTACAGAGTAAATTCCAGCACAGTCAGAGCTGTTACACAGAGAAGCCCTGCTGTGGGACAATGGTCTGTACCCTGTCACTTGTATTTTAATAAAATGCTGATTGGCCAGTAGCCAGGCAGGGAGTATAGGCAGGGCAACCAGGTAGGAAGTAGAGGTGGGACAATGAAACAGGAGAATTCTGGGAAGAGGAAAGGTCTGTCTGCAGTCATCACCCAGCCAGAGAGAAAGCCAGACACAGAGCAAGCAAGATGTGACTGCCTTGCCAAAAAAGGTACCA
>LOJH01038108.1:0-13455 GCA_001685095.1 Ellobius talpinus | reverse complement strand
TCTGTCTGTCTGTCTGTCTGTCTGTCTGTCTGTCTGTCTGTCTGTCTATCTATACACAGTACACATTCACAAAATAAAACTCTTTTTAAGGTTCTACTGGCTAAAGCAAAGACTAATATAAACAATGGCAAGACAAGTATTTTTAAAAGAAAGCGTTTATGCCATGCCTCTTCTTGGAATTCCTGACATTAATGATAATAAAAGTAACTTTATAAAATGTAGCCAGCAAATATGGTATGGAAAGATATTTTTTTAAAAAAATAGATTTGGCTATAACATTACAGTCATTTCTACATTTGATGATTTGATATGCTCCATCCATTCATTAAATCTCCCTTTATAGGTGATATTTGTCCCTGTTGTAAGTGTTAAGGAAGTAGCAACCTGTGATTTCCTGGGGAGAGGACCATGTAGCTCCCATGTTTGATGTGTCCCCAAATTATACCTATACACTCCTTCCTTTTGTGTACTTTCATATGCATCCTTTCCCTGTAATAAACTACCTCTGTAATATGGTAACCAGTGACTTCTGAGTACTTCTTGGGAACCATTGAACCTTAATGCTTCCTGTGAGTACTGTGAAATTGTACTTAGTAATGGAAGAAATTTGACTTCTGTTGATTTCATGCCTCCAACCTATATAAGTGGCTCAAACTCTGCCAGCATCATCGGGGTCTATCTTACTTTCTTTTACTGTTGCTAGGACAAAATAACCTAACCAAAGCAATGTAAGGGAGAAAGGTATTTTCCAAATTATGGGCTGTCATGTTAGGGAAATTACAGTAGTAAAGATGGGGGAACAGAGAACAACAGGCAAATGCATGCTTTCTCTTATTCTGTTCACTTTTCCCAGTCTTATACAGACCAGAATGCATGGCCTAAGGAATGGAGCCACTTATGTTCAGTGGATTTTTCCAACTCAAGCATGTTCTGTACCAGGATGGAGTAGGAGGAGGAATTTGGTTGGCTTGACCATGGACCTTCAAGGTGAAAAGCAGTTTCTGTCCGTTCTCTTCCTACAACCTGTACTTCAACAGGTCCTTGTAAGTGCCCACTTGGGCATCATCTGAGTTCTCTTTAGGTCCCTTTCTTTGCTTAATTTCATCATAACTCTAGGTTGCTTCTATTTAATTCCAAAAACAAGAAAATGATTTCTTGTTAAAACCACAAAACCACCGCATTTCACAAAATTTAAACCTTTAGGTGGCAATTATCCCATTCTCATTTTAGGCTCTGCACAAAAATCTTCATCATATTTGAACTTATTGATATCATATCTATGGCACAGATATTGATATTTAGCACAACTAGAATTAGGCTTCTGATTTTTCCTAATTCTTTGAAGGTCTGCATTGCCACACAAAATCATGACAGCATTAATGCATTTTCATGGACACAGGATCTCTTTACATAAACCTGCTATCCTGGAACTCACTCTATAGACAAAGTTGGAGTTGAACTCACAGAGATCCTCTTGCCTCTACCTCACAAGTGCTGGTATTAAAGGTGTGCACCACCATGACTGACTCCATTAATTAATTAGTGCACTTTTATTTCCTTTATCTCCATTGAAAAAGCATCTGTACCTTTCCATTTTATCTATGGCCCTACAGTATTCATTTCTGAAGTACTGTCTTTTCCAGTAAAAATTGATAAAGAGATATTTCAGATTTTATGGTGTTAAAATGCTAATGTTCCTGAATGTTAGGTTGTGATTTGCAAACCATGATTAATTTTTCTTTCATATGAGTCATATATAGAAGTAGTAATTACTAAAAATTGAGAAAACTCAAGTAAGGAGCAAAAGAACATATTGTAGAGTTGGCTTTTAAAAAGGTTAATGCACATGCATGCAGAACCACCACCAAGAGACAGCTCTATGTCTAAACATCAGAGACAAACAGAAATAAGATGGAAAGTTTTTTTTTTTAAGGAAGAAGAAAGCATCAATGTACATTCATGGCTTGGATATGATAATACAAATTTATAATATATCTAAGGAAAGATGAGTCAGCTTGCAAACTATGATGAGGGCTTTTTCTATGAAAGATGATCTGCAGTTGTCAGTACAGATTCCTTGCTATACAATTTTTGATCATGAAGACTCAGAAGACAGCAAACCCTAATTAGTGTGTGTGCTGGCCAGTTTTTGGGTCAACTTGACGCAAGTTACAGTCACCAGAGGAAGGAGCCACAGTTGAGAAAATGCCTATATGAGATCCAGCTGTAAGACTTTTTCTTAATTAGTGATCAGTGGGGGAGGGCACAACCCATGGTGGGTGGTACCATTCCTGGGCTGCTGGTCATGGGTTCTATAAGAAGGTAGACTGAGAAATCCAGGGGAAACAAGCCAGTAGGTAGCAACCCCCATGGCCTCTGCATCAGTTCCTGTTTCCAGGATCCTACTCTGTTTGACTTCCTGTCCTGACTTCCTTCAATGATGAACAACAATGCCAAAATATAAGCCAAATAAACCCTTTCCTCCCCAACTTGCTTTTTGGTCGTGGTGTTTCATCACAGCAATAGAAACCTTAACTAAGACAAACTGGTATGGGGAGTGGAGTATTCCTGTGACAGAGCTGACCATGTTTTGGAGAGGATTGTAGAAGGACTTTAGAATTTTGAGCTAGAAGACCAATTGGGTTTTGAGACGTCAGTGTCATGTTCTGTTGGAATGTGGAAGATAAGAATATTGAGAAAACTGTAGAAGATGGGGGACTGGCTTGCAAAGATTCAAAGGGAAGTTCAAAGGCTCTATCAGCACTATTTGTTATTTTGAATTAAGATCCTATGGTTCTGGTTAGCTGGGGCTGAATAATCAGCTGTGATTAGCAAGATACTGAGAACAACTGAAGTGAAACCTTTGCATTACTGTGACAATTGATTCTGGTCAGTTGGAGCCAAGAAATTAGCAGTGATTAAGAAGAGTCCAGCATCCCCAGTGAAATCTTCTGGGAAGTGTTTCCTGAGAGCACAGAGAAGCTGTCTTCCAGAGGTGGCCAAGGTTGCACCTCGTTCTGGTAGCCAGATTGATAATGTGTAAGAGTCACCCAGGTGGTACTTGTTTTGAAAGCTTAAAGGGTCATGGAAAGCAGCTGAGGACTGGCACTGTGAGAGGCCAGAAGATGCCATTGGTGAAGGTACAGCCTCAGTGGCAACTGAAGGCCCAGGACCGAAGGGATCATGCAAAGAAATTGAGGGTTTGGTGCCATGAGGAAAGACTGTGAGAGGCCATTGGTGGAAGTGCAGTTCAACTGCAGCAGAAGTCTCCAGTTTTTGGAGATGGCAATACCATGTGATGGCCAACAAGAATAGCAGTGGCAATGGAACCATTTGGAGCCCAGAGGACGCGTTGTGTGTGCTTCAGAGGGCAGAGCCAGAGAAGTGATCCAAGCCACTTAGAGTATTCGAGAAGATCATGAGTGGATCCCAGCTATCGGACAGTTGTAATTTTGTTTTCCTTTTATTTGATTGTGACTATGCCCTGATTGTTCCTTCTTGAAGTAAGAAAGTATTTTACTGGAGACCACAATTGACAGATTTTGAATTTTAAAGAACTTTGGATTTTAAGAGATTGGTTATATTAAAAGAACTAAATTTTTATTGTGTTTGAATTCATAAAGATTGTAGGATTTTTAACATTATTTAAGATCTTGGGGATCAATAAGAAAGGAATAGTTGTGACTTAATAGTTGACAAGGGGTCAGTTGTTATGGCTAGGTGTGTGTGTGTGTATGTATCAACACAAGTTAGTCATTAGAGGAAGAAGCCTCAGCTGAGGAAATGCCTTCATGAAATCCAATTTACAACAAAACATTTTAAAGCATAGTAATTTATGTTTAAAAATCAAGACTATATGAGATCTTATTTAGTGATCATGTACATTATGAATATATAGATTAATGTAAACTAAATTGCTATGTAGTGGCAGAAGTATCAATATTAAGGCAACAAGCTTAAAAGTAGATGTTTTCTCCTTAGTTAAAAAAGTTTATCTTTATTAGAAATAGTTAATTACCTTCAAATTGCAAATAAAAAGCTGTCTGACTTCTCCTAATCATAAAAAATTAGTAATTCCATTTTATGGTAATGTTGCTCTAGTCTAGTCTTCGGTCTTTTTTTCTACTCAAACTCAATAAAACTACAACTTCTTGAAGGCCTGGTAGGCTTATTTCATTACCCATAAAGCTCAAACTTGCCATCAGTGTGGTCACTCTGTTCTGCAGGACATGCTGAATATTGAGTGGATGAAACATGAAACAAAACTCAAGAGTTGATTCCATGGTTTCACCATGAAAACAACAACACAAGAGTAGAAGTGCCCATGTGTAGGGTGAGCTAGTGATGAAACACATGTACTAAGAACATAGAAAAGAAAACATGTAAACATGAAGAGTACTGTTTTAGGAAGTCTTCCCTGATCGTACTAAAAACCCATGATGACAATATTTATCTGACTCCATAAAATTCAGTAGCTTTTTCTTAAGTTATTGAGAAAATCACTAAGAGTACTTAACGTACTTCACACTCAGAACTAGACACACAAGAGTTAATCCTTGGAGTGGAAATTACTTAAGTTTTAAAATACACTTATTTAAAATGCAAAATAGCATTGAATACTTAAATATTAAAAATTAAATATTTTAAAAATTAATTTTAAAAAAGAACAAGTACATGAGAAATAGCTAAAAACTTGGTCCTAATTGTATTTAGTATAACTGAGGGACATACACTCAAATTTCCTGGCTTCTAGGGCTTGAGAAAGTATAAATTAGGGCCAGCATGTGTGTTGCTGAACTGTTTGCCTTCAACAGTGTAATAATTATGACCTCACATCTACATGGTATGCCATGAAGAATGATAATGTCAGAATGCGTTTTGAATGCAAAATATATGGCACCATTTTTGTACAAATAGAAAGAGTATTTCAAAAAAAACTCAACATGGGTCAACATGATGTGGGTTGTAGATAATAATGGTGACAGGTACATTTAATGTTTTTTTTAACTTTCTTTGCGTTACTTCACTTTGATTTAGTGATTATATGTTATTTTAGGAATCTACAAGAAATCGTTTAAGAAGAATAATCTCTGAAATATGTTGCAAACAAGTGGGAAACTAATTGTATTCATGAACACAATAGGGGTCAGTCAAATAATATATCATACTCCATATGGTGAGAGGTAAGCTAACTGCTTATATCGCTCTGGGGAAGTCTCACATTATAGTGTTAAATTGAAAAGTCAGAAAAAAGTTACATAAATTTTCTTTCCTAAATTGCGTAGGATTTAAAAGGAAACATGAAAAAATATTAAGAAATTTTAGCAGTCTTCTGTATTAGTAACATGTGAATATTCGTTTCCTTTATTCTATTTATTTTGTTTTTTTCATATTTTTATACTAAGCAGAAATTATGGTTGTAATCTTCACTGTATAATATTAGCAATAAAACTTATATTCTACTTGAAAAACAAGGGACATTAATTCTTCATTGTTGAAAAGGGGACAGTCAATGTCCTGTTGGTGTTTGGCTTAAGCTGAAAATAAATCATACTTCTCAGTGAATGTCTTTGTTTTAACAATACATAGAGTCTTTAAAACTTCCATATCAAAATTCAGATTGCATTTTATGTCTCCTAATGTTTCACAAACCTTAAATTGTGTCCATATATTTAAAGTGGGACAGGGTTCAGGCTGACATATGAAGCCAGGCATGGATTCTCATTGCAACCTCAGGATAATAGGACCTTACACCTTAGTTGAGCAAGGGCAGGCTTTGCTTCACCTCTGACTGAAACCAGCTTTTCTTCTTTCTTCCTTATCGTTTGAACATTTCAGACTTGCATATGATATGTTTTGACCAAGTCCAACCCCATTCCCTCTTCTCCAATTTCTCTCCTATCTCCCACCATGTTTCCCTCCCACCTATACTCACTTTATTTTTCAATCCACAGAGTCCATGTAGCGATGCCTGTATGAGCATGGGTAAGCAACCAAGTGTGCTACAGGGACCCTTGTAGCCTCTCTAGGAACACATCCCCCAATAAAGCTGACTTTCCCCCACCAGCAACCATCAATTGCTGATACCTCCTCACCTAAGGATGGGACTTCAACAGCCCTTCCCCTACCCATGCTAGGATTAAAGCTGATTTCACCTTACCTTGATTTAGTACTAAGAATGAATTTTTGGCGTACATCACCTCTTATTCTAAAACTAGTTTTAAATTATTCTGGATACGTGTTGGATATATTTGTCAACTTCAAAAAGTCACCCTCTACTCACCTGTGAAGAGGTAACCTTACCTGAAGAATTGTGTCCATTAGATTGGCTTTTAAATATGTCAATGTGCAATTTTCTTGATTAATTATTGATATGGGAAGGCCTACCCCGGTGTAGAGTATGCCACTCCTGGGCAGGTGGTCCTGAGCTGTATGAGGAAGACGGGTTCAGCTGATCATGGCCCAATTCAATTTATGTCTCCAATTTCTGACTTGATTTTCCTCCATGAAGTAAGATTAAATAAACCCTTTCCTCTCATGTTGCCTTTTTCTGTCATTTTGTTTATTAGAACAACAGAAGACAAATAGCACATCATGATGTTAAGTATTTTAAAACTAGTTAAACTTGTCTGAAAACACCTTCATGTAGTTATGTACTTTTTCATCCAACCGCAAAGCATATATCACATTCCACTGTATTCGATGATATTGTAACTTTTCAAGAAAGAGTGAACAAGATGAGTAAAGGTTCTGTTCCAAGAGAGTCAACAGTCTAAGTAGGGAAGCGAAGCAAAGGGTAGTCAAAGGGACATCAGACTACAGGAATCTGACTCAGGCAGTGGGTGTGGCAGTGTGTGAGGTGTGCCCATCTGACTTCTCTGCGAGGACACTAGGAAGGGAAAAGTACAGCCATGTCTCATTCCAGCGGAGTTGGAACCCAGAGGCAGCATAGCCAACAGCACCCCATGGGATGAAGGAAGATTTGCTGTTCCCCAGAAACACCAGCAAATTCAAATGCAGCAGCGGAATAAGGAGGAAAGGTGGATTTGTAGGAATGCTGGCCAGGAAGCATATATAAATTAATTTATGAAGAACTCTGGCAGGTATTTGGATTTAAGGTTTTTAAGAGTTATTTTACTTTACGCAGAGGAGTGTTTCAGTTGCATTTGTGTATGTGCGGAGAAATGCCTGGTGCCAGAGGAGGCTAGACGAACGTTGGTACCGGGGTTATAGGCAGTTGTAAGCTGTCACATGGGTACGGGGAGCTGAACTGGATCATCTGCAAGAGCAGCAAGCAATCTTGCTGTTGAGTCGTCTCAAGACTGGATTTCAAAGACACAAAGACAATGGAAGAACACTGGGGTTTATAGTAATAGGGTAGAAAGTAGAAGACCAGAAGCTCAGATATTTTCCCCTCGGGCACCCTGTCTTTGCTCAGTGTGGCAGGTAACCATGGCAACTAACTTGCTTGCGTACATCCCTCTTTCTCAGCCCAGCTTTCTCTGCTGCTGTTTCCCCTTGATCCATCAGACCAGAGCATGGCACAGGTCCTGTCTTTCTAGTTCCTAAGTTCCCACCGTTCTTTGTCCTCCCAGCTCTACCCACACATTTACCAAAGTCCTCTTTTATCACCTTTGTGAGTATGTGCTAAGATGCCTCTGTCCTGCTTGTGGTAAGTGATTGGATGTGTCTGCTTCACTGTGAAGAGATAGCATTCAGAGAAATACTTCTCAATATTTCTGCGACCCTGTTTCCAAATACGACTGGATTTTGAGTCAGTGGATTAACAAAGATCCACCTTCATCTACTGTCTTGAAGACCCATCCTCTCCTAATGTGGTTGAAGACTGAGATAGCAAAAACTAAATCCAGAAGAAAAGTGAACTGATCTCTCTTTGGAAGCTGGACATATCATCTTCTACTCTTAGGGTATCAGAGCTTTGGGTTCTCCAGCATGAGTGTGTATTATGGCATGACACTCTTCATAGTTTCAGGTCTTCAGTTCATATACAACCATTACATGATTGGCTTCCCTAGTTCTCTTCCAAGATTTTGAGCTTGATCTTGGCTATACTATCAGCATCCCAATGACTTGAACTCAAAGTCTACCCTGGGACATCCCCTACTCCATAAATGGTTGCGGTAATATCTATCTGTCACTCAGTCTGTTCTATCAGTTTTGCATTTCTCATTATACCCGGCTAAGCCACTTGGCATGTTTGTTTAGTAAGGTTAATCTGTGATGGGCAGGTTTCATGAGGACCATGTGCATTTGATGACTAAGTCAGATAGGTCAATAATAAGGCAAACTATTTCTCCCAGTATCTACTCTTTGGAGGCACCACCTAAAAGGACCACATAGGAAGAACTTCCCTTTAGAAACATGTTGCTGCCTCCATTAAATTCCTGTCGTGAATGGTTTATATTGGATACTTAGGCTTCACTACTGAATGCATTATAATTTCACTCCTTCAATACTGGCATGGAAGTCTATGGGTGTGGAAGCTCTTGAGAGATTTCAACTGCATCTAGCTTATCTTATACTTCTAAGACAAAGTCTTTCATTCAAAAATCTCTGAAGCAGAATAGATACCAGCTATTATTGTTTATTCATGTCAGACTTATTACTGATATTATAATATGTTCATATTCATTATTTTCTTAGGATGTTCAATAGATTTTGTAGTTACAAATAAATATGAAGTCTGCATGAAGGAGCAATTACTGTGTCTATGTATAAGCATTTCCCACTGTGAACCTGACTGTTACTTCTTTCTGCACCATACTACAGTGAACAGAATGGATTTCACACAAGTCTCTATTTTTAAAATTTGATGAATGAGGTAGCTTCATCCTGGTACACTGACACTGCCTAGACATCACAAAGGTAGGCTGCAAAACGTGTAGTCTAAGAAAAGCACAGCCAATTAAGGCCATAAACAAATGTAATCAGGGCAAAGAAGTCCTTCCCTAAGACAGGAAAGAACTAGGTTCAACATAAAGGCCATATCTCTCATATATCAGGAGGCAGTTTAAATGCAGGCTGAAATCTCGGGTGATACAGTCCCAAGTTAGCTAATAGGTATTTGAAAATCCACAAATTATTCTTTTGCAAATTCTTACTCCTAATAATGCGATTAAAAAAATAAGACTGATCTCTTGAATTTCAAGAATTTCTTGAAAGCTTTAAGAAGCTATTCTAGATTCCTAACGAATTCTTTTAAAAGTGAGTTCACTTAACACCTCTGACTCAGTCTCTCTCTCTCTTTCTGTTGCTTACTCAACTCTTTAACTTTGAATATGACAATCTAATTAAAGTCTGAGAAAAAATTAATTTACTGTGCATTCAATATCCTTAATTCCCTCAGAGAATATGAAAGCATTAAGAATATTTTTAATATTTTTAAGGTTTATGTGTGTATGAATAACATAGATCAACTTTGTCTATTGTCCCTCTGGTGTCATGCATGAAGTTTGATGAGAGTGCAATTAGCCAGCTAGTGTAGCCTGACTAACCTTGAAGCCCAAGGATCTGCCTGTCTTCGGCTCTCCATCCAGTGATAAAATTCTAGGTACATAAACCATGAACAGATTTTTTTTTTGATTCTGTAGACTAAACTCAGGCCCTACAGATTGCATGGCAGGCACTTTACCAACTGAGCTATCTCCCAAACATTCAATTTCCTGTTTTGCCTAATTTTTAGCTTATTTTGCTTTCCACACATGTTAACCTTTTGTTTTGTTAATCTGTTATAGTGCTTAGATAGTGCCCAACTGTCCTCAAACTTTCTCTGTACCTGAAGATGACCTTGAAATTCTGGGTCTTCTGCTTACACCTCCCCATCTCTAGCATTACAGGCATGCCCCACCATACCAGACAAATGTCAACATTCTTATGATGAAAATCATTATATTCACCAAGAGAACACCTTTATACATATTTGTCTTTACTTTAAAATCTCAGCTTATTTTCACATATTATATACACATTTAAAAATTATAAATTTAAAATGATTCCTGTTCCACACAGTGCTGCAGAGCCCACCAGGGTTCTTTGCTATGTTGGAATACTGTGTTCATTTTCAACTTACATAATTTATGCACTAACATGCTCTAAGGAAGAGAAATGAATTATTCCTCAGAAATTCAAATCCAGTAGACTTTTAGTTTCCTCCAATTAAATATAATATATTCATTACCAGGTATTTTGGCAATTTTTTTCATTCATCTTTCATACTTTTAAAGTTTCTAGTTCTTCTATATGAAACTATATATACACCTTGGAGGACCAATATCTCCTGCTCTGCCCTTTGTTTGAAATAGGATTCCAGGTTCTTATATAAGTCATTTGATTTCTACATTCTTTTTACCTATTTAGAAAACAAAGACATGTATAATAAATTATGGAAGCTAAGTATCATTATGGACTGATTTCAGGTTTCTAAAGGAACTGAATTTTCTAAAGGTTACATTCTAGACACACAGGAGGCATAGTTCCTGTATTTCTGTTTCAAACTAACCTCTGCACTGCGCATTTCTTTTGCATACTTATTTGCTGAACTTCCTGTGTGAATACACTGGCACTTCAACCTTGGTTATGGACTAGTTAAATGATCTTTGAATAATGAGAGCTGCTATGGGAATATTCTCCAAGCCTGTTCCCTGAAACAATGAGAAACTGGTTTAGATTATGACACTTGCTCAACAAATGTGAAAGCAGTGTCACATGTAGTAATGGCGACTGATTCATACCCTGGGGACTTTGTTTATTACATGCTAAGATTTTTTTCCACAGAGTGTCAGCTATGTTATCATTTGGTAATACTAATGAACCCTATGAAAGGTTATGTCTTCTTGGCCCTGCCATGATTTGATGCCAATGGCACAGTGTTTGAGACAATTTTGTTTAACCCTGGGATGTTTCCTATCATAGTGTCTTTAGACAAATAATGAAATAATTGATGATGAAAATGTGTTTTCAAGTGATGATAGGCTTTTAGGTAAGAGATGATCTATGAATAGGATTGACTGTCTATGTTTAAGTGTCTTCATTCCTTAGTTAGCATGGAATGTGTTCTTAGCATTCCTATGAAGACTCTATCTACCAGAAAGTGCCAAGTTAGACTCTCCCAGTATGGATTTTTTTCATTTTTCTGTCCTCAGTATTCCCTTCAAATTATAATGTCTCACTATTCCATAACTGTTAAATTTGGAGTTATCAGCATTACAAACCTCGACATCAAAAGGTTTCACCATATTGTCTATAATAGTTGTTCTCAGTCACCCCTCCCCAAGGATGAGAAAATCCTCATGCGAAGATAATACCCATTTTTAAAGATACCTGAAGTTTTGTTGAAACCTAATATTGAGCAAACTGACTTGCTGAATTTCATCTACTTTTCACTCCTTGCTGTATACCATCAGGAAAACACCCACATAAATGGGTAAGAAAATATCTAGAAATATTTCCAATTAGACACTTGTTTTAAGTTATAATACTCCTTAGAAAAGGCACATGTCTCCATGTGGGGCCACAAGTAGGAAGCACTGAACTGATGGTTGAGGGCTTTTACAGAGGTCACACACATTGTTTGGAGAGGCCTTGGATTCAGCATTTCCAGATTGTTATTATTCTTTTCAATTAATATCACAAAGAGTGTGCAGTTTCAGGAGAAACTTGGGCTATGAATATTATGTGTAGTATCACATCAAAGAGTTATATGAATTCCAGTCTCTGAAAACTATCTACATTTATTTTAGTTGTGTGTAGGGGGGGTAAGGATATGCACCACGGTGCACATGTAAAAGTAAGAGGACAGTTTGAGGCGATGGTTCACTCATTCCATCAATGGAGGCCTAGGTCTCTCAAACTCAGGTTGAAAGATATGGAGGCAAGGAAGATTTGAGATATCTGGTTGACCCTTGATAACTATTTGCAAACATCAACACTACACAGTTTGAAGAGGAAACATGTAGGTCTCACCATTAATTTATTAGAACTGCTTCTATATAACATGCAATTCCCAAGATTCCATATTATTCTACTAATAGCAATGAAAAAGTCATAGTTTATGAAAGTTAAAGATGTCATGCTTACACTGGGCCTTACACAGAATTCTCCCGTGATTTTGGTGCTGTAACCTTTGTAAATTCGTAGAAACTGACTGATTACTTTATGTTCTTTATATTATATACCTCTTTATAATTTTCTAAACATATCAACAATTTAATCCCCAGAAACTCTATTGTGAAGACTTATGTTATTTAGATAAGTGACTATTTTTTATACTGAAAATTCATATTTCCATTCCAGAATTCAAAATGAATATCCCAACCTTGGTGAGTTTTCACTACCATGTGAATTATGGGTGAGAAAAATTCAAAAGTTATTATACAAAAGTTATTATACTAGAGAAACAAATTAACATTTTAAAAATATATTATTACTAACCTCTGCAAAATTATCCAATGTCTACTTTGACCATTTTTGCAACAATTGATTGCATTATCATTTTTTTCCAAGAAATACATAATTAATCTCACTATTACTTATACTTTAGAGAAGACTGCTAGGCTTTTTTGTAAATCATAGAATTGAATTCCTTAAAAATGAAATTTTAATTAACTAAACAAAATATTGTATCTGTCTATTCTATACTAGATAATATGGCAGCCACTGGGTATAGAGAAATAAAGGCACCATCTTTGATATGGGGCAAGAGAGGATAAGGCTCACCCAAAAACTGAAGCCAAGGTAAAATAGTAATAAATGTCTAAAGGTATAAGTGTAAAGTACTCAACTTATATATTAAGGAAGCTTCCTACAGAAAGAATTAATTCATTTGTTGTGCCCGTAGCCTCATTCTCTGCTCAGTTCAGTGATAGTTTTAGAATAGCTGGTGGTGAATGCAATTGTTTGAGTGAAATTAGTTAAATAACAGCTGCATGATCTGTAGCTGCTAGGACTTGGAACTGATGTTTCACTGAGTAGTCATGAAGGTCAAAAATCACTCAAACATGGACTGATCAAGGAAGAGTTTTAGAGTCTTACAAGTCAATCTTTTTGTTTTTGAGAATTTTTCTCATTATAGCCTTATCTGGCCTGGAATTTCCTATGAGTAGACCATGTTCACTTCCAACTCACAGAGGTCCACTTGCCTCTGCCTCCTGAGTTTTGGGCTCAAAGGCGTATGCCACCACTTCCAGTCCATGTCAAGCTATTTTAATTGGTCATAAAATCAATCACAAGTATTAAAAACATATATTTATTTTGCTTAGCAAATAACTGGCTAGTTATAAGGATGACCTTTTAGGCATAACATAGTTCAATTCCTGTGATGATGGCAGATGGTTGTAACATGGGCTGGGGGCCTGCTTGTTGGTGTTTTTGTCCCTCCCGGTACCCCACAGCCCACAAGCCCCAAAGAAAATCACACAGAGATCTCTATAAGTTATA